>CM029596.1:85224998-85327822 GCA_017311375.1 Mytilus coruscus | reverse complement strand
AGGTCAATAATTTATAGCACTGTTTTCCTAATAGCAAGTAAGTGCGGAATTGTAATTTGGATAATTTTTTTCTAAAGCAATTACTAATCTGCTAATATTAAAGGGAAATAATTAACATTACTGTAAAATCAGCAAAATTTTGTTGTCAAATATGAACTTCCTTCATTTTATAAGTAATTTGTTTGTAACATTATTTCCAAGATTATTTAACTATTATCCACTGTTCTGAAAAGAACACTGAAATTTATTTTTAAGATGATTAAAATTTTGAAAAAAAACCTGTTAAAACCATATCATGGAAGACATTCAAAGTTCTATAAATCATACAGATTCCTCTGTAAATTAAGAAGGTATCACCAGCCCAGTAGTCAGCAATTCTGTGTTGACATGAATTTTCATTGATATGGTCAAAATTATATATTAACTGTCTTGCAAAACCTTGAATTGTTCAACATGTACTAATGATTTTCTACCACCGAGGATTAGATTAAGCAGTATTTGGTAGAACCTTTCAGAATTTTGTATCCTAAATGCTCTTCAACTTCGTCCTAATTTGGCATTTCATTTTTTTTTTTTTTTTATTTGAGTCATATTGATGATTTTTTGTAGACAAAATTATAAGCCTGGTATCTTTGATTAAATTTTTAATATACAATGACTCGATAAAATTATTTCCCTTTAATGTCAGCAGATCAGTAATTCTTATAGAAAATATTATCCAAATCACAATTACACAATAACTTCCTCTTAAAAAACAAAGCTATAAATAATTGATCTACAAAACATTGTTTTGAAATATTTATTTATAAAATTTATTTAGGATAGAAGTTTTCATGTCAAATTTAGACCTTTTTAAACCCCTGACTCATATTATAGTATTAAGTCAGTATTTTATTTGAAATTCATGATAAAGACATCATCTACCTGGAGCTGGATGGTAAGTATTACTTTTTATTTCACTGCACTCACTTCATACTAGCATCTTTTCAAGCAATTTTTAAAATAGTTTACCAGTTGACCAGTTTGTTGGAGAAGAATTCAAACTGCAATTTGGTAAACTGTTTTAGCCATTGCTATTAAGATACCCCAAAGCCCACTGAATAAGCACAGTAACAAAGGACTCCTAGCAGATACTGAAATGCCAGCTCCAGACCTCAATGAAAATGATTGAAAGATTATGCTTTCATCTATAACATATAGATTGAAATTTCATCATAATCTTGGTTATTATAATCATCTATATATGAATATATCATAAATTGCGATCACCGCAAACGGAGATAAAGAATAGTATTTTCTTTCATATAAAGAATCTGTCCTTATATTAGACTTTCATATATAACCTGAAATTCTTATTTAAATTAATTTGTTAATGTATTCATAACTTTCAAGAAAACTGGTTCCGGAATAAATTCAATAATTTCAAAAATTTCACAATCAATGTTTTAATTAGATAAAATGTTGATTTTTTTAATTAATTCTATTTCAAATGTCGGTAATTGTAAAAGTATTTTTAACTTATAGATAAGATACTTTTATTGAAATGATGTAAACAATGCATATTTTCTGTTTCTTTTACATTTATCCCTCTATTGATTATTAAATAAAGAATACAAAATAAGAAAACAAATAACGAGAAAACGTAAATATATGGGAATTACATGAATTTGACGCACAAATAAATGACAAATTCAGCAATAACACCATCAAGAAGACTAACAGATTTGTTGATTTGTTTTAATCCATTTATTTCTATTTGATTTTTTTACTATCTTTCACAATCCCAAGGCGTACAATAAGACCTTCTGATTCGTTTTCTCGTTTTATTTTAGCAACTATTATGAAAGACCACAATTACTTAAATGACACTAGTTTTCATATCAGTTATCAACAATCTTTCTGATATAGAGCTACTGCATGTGGACAAATTAAAATTATATTATTTCTTAAAACTTTTTTTCAACTGATTCACTTTTTATGCTGCATTTTAAAAAATTAGCATCAATAACTTTAAGTTAATTCATTTACTTATGCATTTTTGCAAATTATGCATTTGTCATTAATTAATTTTAATTGTGAATATTTGTTGGAGGTATATTATCTAGAACTATAATCGATAACGTATGGAACGGATTGATGATAGATAAACGGAGTTACTTTTCTGCTTGAGTGATATACCTTACAAAGAGATTGACATTGATACCAGGTTTTTTTTTAATGGGGACATGGCTAATTGGTAATCAATTTTTGATATATTTCTCAAAATAGAGTTTTTAATTGTGTAGTGTACAATAAAAAAAAACTATTTACGAATTAGTGTAATCGTATACCAAATGCATTATTGGCGCAAGTGATATACAACAGGACGCATTTTTGTCACATTCAGATTTCTCTTGGAATAATCATGTAGGTCCATTTCCGTAATTCAAAAAAAAAAAAAATCTATAAAAGCAACTGATTTCATTTTATTTTATTTTTTCCCTCAATTTTTAGTTTTTATACCATTTTCTTCAATATTCTATTGCATTTCGCAGCATTGAAATTTTATTTTTGTTTATTGAAAAATGGATATTTTTAATGTGCAAACTAATTTTTACCTTTCAACCGCCTTTTTCTTAATAATTAAATTGTGTTATAAAACAACACCAATTCACTTAAACAACATCTATTCCATTTATTTTGTTGGCATTCGGGGAATAGATATTTTATAAATATAGGAATTCCAGGAAGACACCGCTTGACGGAGCTTAGTCATATCTCAAATTAACTAAAATGACCGCAAGAGAATCTTTTTGACTTTTATTAAAATAATTTGAAATGGATTAACTGTTAAATAACATTGAAAAACCTTTTAATTTTGTCAATCTTATCTAAATATTCAGTAATCTTTTTTTTAAAAGGGTTAATACATATTTGGCCGCTCAATCCAAATTATGGTTACTAGTGCCGGCTAGTAAAATAAGTGTTAAAGAAATTGGCTATGTCTCTTTGTGTACCAAATTTCAATTTAAACAAGAAAATAAACGAATCATTGTAGTCGAGTTTTAAACTATAATTTAGTTAATCGATAGGAATCCATAAATACGTTATAAGCAAGTTGTAATTATTGACTTAGAGATTTAAACCATATTTTAGCCCCCTTATGTAATGTCAAAAATAGTAAATCGTGCGACAATGGAGAGGTAGAGTCAGTTTCTTTTTTATATATTTGATAATTATTAATAATAATATTGATTATATAGTCACAAGGTCAAAATCTGAAAGTTGTGAAAACATTTTCTGTTATTTTCTGTTATTCGAATATTAAAGAGTCTATATAATATACCCAGACAAATTATGAACAATTTGTAATGTTTAAAATAAATAAAAGTTGAAAACAGTAATGCGAGTGTACCGTTTTTTTGTAAAATTTTGCGTCTAATGAAGTCTCTTACCAAAATGAATTATTTTTCATCGGAGAAACAATATGAAGCTTTACTTCCCACAGACCTTTGGTTTTGGTTAATGATGTTCTTCTCATACAGTTATGGTAAAAATAATCTTAAGTTTGCCAAAATCTATCAAATTTCAGTTTTGAATCATCTTTAGAATTTATAACTTTGAAAAATGTATTAAAAAAAAATACTTTAAAATGCTAACCTTTTTCAGTGTTTGTTAGGATATTGAATTCTTTTTGAATTCGTCAAAAGCTTCAAGAACCGCCTCGGTAATTTCGTGTTAGCGTGTTTTAGTAAAACTTTCTCTACCATGTTGTGCAACAGGTTAAATAATAATTCTAATCATTAAGAAATGATTCCAAAGTTACAAAAGGTTTTTGTAGAGAAGTCTCTACTGTTGATAACATCTCCTTATACACCTTATCGCTATTTATTCCAATCCGGATGAGTTCTGAAATACACAACGTTTCCATGACGTCACAATCCAGTTGAAGCTTTCTGTGGCCCCGTTTAAGGGCATACGATACAGTTACAGGGGAGGTAATGACGTTGCTAACGTACATTGTTATTTTCGCGACGTCAAACTATGACTTATCGGGAAAAGATTCAGTTTTCGACTGATTTTATCATTCAAACTTATTTAACTTGAAAACGAGTTCATGGACCCTCTTTTTAAAATGCCATTTGGTTTGATTACGCGAGAAGATTATGTGTGCCAATTTTCATGAAAACGTAAATAGTGCAATTTTTTAAATTTGATAAATAAACAGCAAAAATGATGTTTTTTCTACATTCATGAACATTTGATAAATATGAGTTATTTCTGTATAAAAATGTATAAATTTTAGGATACTTATAAAATACAGAAATTACAAATTATTTAACAAAAACAATTTGTTTTATCTTTCAAAACAAAAGTTATGTCTTTCTTTCGAAAGGGAAAATAAGTCCACAAATCCGAATTTTGAGCAAATATACAAAATTTCGACCTCATTTTACTCAAAAGTAGCACATGAAGGTATATTTTTTATTACATATTTAATTTAATCAGGTAAAAATAGTCTATATGGAAATTTTTATCAAAATGTAAATACGGGATCAAAATTGTATCGTATGCCCTTAAACAATCTATTGCTCACACAACTTTTCAAACACACATCTTTATTCATCGTAAACACTTCAAACAAAGCATTTGTATGACTTTAAGTTGTGTTTCACAGAAATGGATCATGATCTATCGAAATTTCAAAATGTTCCTAAACTTTTTCCTCCCACAGCTAATTATTTATGACCTTTGTTTTTGCGACACTTGACCCAAACAGGAAATTGTCTAAGAGACTTTTTTTCCGATATGACTTAATAGCGATAAGGTGTATAGTATTCCCAAATCACTATTTATTTTTCATTTGATAAGAAGCTTGGTTGCAATTTTATAGACTTTAAAAGCACTTTCGAAACTGTATGTAAGTCGTGCTTGTGACAAAAATGCAAAACTCAAACATTATGTAATATTTTTACATTGATTCATAATATGTTCCAAAATATAAAAACGTGCGTCGAGAAAGGGAACGATTTCCCCGAATTTTATATAGCAGTTAAACAAGGTGAAAATTTATCACCTTTTTTATTTTCTTTCAATGATTTCGTCCTTTCCATTTCGTCAAATTTTAAGCATTTTCCTTACAATATTACACAGCATAATTGTAAAAGATCCGCCAAAGGAAGTTTTAAAGAGACGTTAGTTTTAGATCCAAGATGGAAAAAGTTCAATTATCCGCAAATTTGATATAGATTATGTTTTTCAATCTACAACAGAGGGAAGTTATTTAATGAAAATGGTCGAAGTCGTGTGGTGCAAATCATATGAATAAAGTACCTAGGATTTGCCATATGATATGCGGACAAATCATATAAAATCTCGTCTGTATCTGAATTTGTATTTTGTATCTGGGTTTTCACGATTTTTTTGTTATTTACATTGAATTTTTCCTAAGGTTACACTTTTCTTTTCTAAACTTAAACGGTTGAAAGACTACAATGTTGACAATGTTCATTTGCGCACGATGTTATGATATTGTTATCATCATGTTTATTTATCTTGGCCCTTTTTTTTTTGTGTGTGGCCTTATAACATGTATAATATGTTTACATCATATTTATAGTTGTTTACAAGGTAAACTTATAATTGTGCAATTTAGAAATCACTGGAACAATCATAGATACTGATGGAATGATTAGAACTTTCTATTTGACTTACATAATAATTCTGGAATGATCATAATCTACGATGTGTAATTTAAACTTCTACCGTTTTCTAGAAGTTTCCGTTTTACAGTTTTCTAGGAGTTTCCGTTCTACAGTGTTCTAGGGATTTCTGTGACAACTATATATATACAGACAATATCGTCAGACTTTGAGATTAGACATTAATAAACTGGTATTCTCAGAAGTTCTCTCAGTTGGATTGACATATTTATTTACGTTAACTACATCATTCCAGATTTTGACTTATTGGACATAATATTCGGTTTGGATTCCCGCAACAGTGAAGAGAAGAATTCCTGATAAAGAAAAGACAAAGGATCGGATATATATTTTAACAGTTAAGTTGACATTTCAATTTGTATAATAGTTCTTGTAAACTTGTGTATAATAAATCTTGTTAAATTTCAATATTGATTTGTGTCTTTTGTTGGCTACAATTTAAAGGTGATTCTGGCCGTAACAACGAACAGAAGGCAAATAATGTACCATTTACCTATATGCGGACAGTTTGTTTAAGAAAATTACGGATTGGCATATTTGCATATTTATTTTGTGTATAATGGTATTGACATGGCTGTCGTCCAAAAAATATAAACGTTAGTTGTTCCACGGAGATATCAACAAGCAAATATTTCTTAAATTCGGTAACCAGTCAGACTTGGGATAATCAGAGTAAACAGTACGTTAGTACTTTGAGTCGGCTTAATATAATATTGATAAACGTGGACAATTGGTTGTATTTCACAAAATATTAAGACTATTATCATCATTATATGCGAACAAATCTAGTATGATGTTATCTGTTGTTTAATGGATACAACGTCGGAATTAATACATTGAGACATATTAGATACGAATGAAAGAATTCCTTTGTTGCAATTTCTGTACTGATATTTAGATTATATAGTACATAAAAACGTTTAAATTAAAATGTATGACAAAAAAGAACAAAGGACAAAGTTGAAGTTTATCAGATACACACTTCACTGAATGTACATCTGCCATAAGAGTTATAATAAGGCGACAGAAAGAACTATAGTTGTTAAATAAATAGTGGTGAGGAACGATGATAAAACAAAAACCATTCATCAATTTAAAGTTAAACAAAAGAATTTAATTAACAAATATGTCCAAGATAAATTTGATAAAAACTACTAACTACCTTTCATTGCTATTTGAGCTATTGATGTTATTTTAAACAGAACATTTAAATAACGTCATAGTCTACCCAATGCCAGGTTATAAAATCGAAAGAAGAATCAAAGTCATTGTTCTAACTGTCATTTGATTATGTTTTCAGAGTTTATTTTGTGAAAAAAAATTATATATGTTCAAATATGCATTCAACTTCAGTATTATCATCTTTTCTTGTAGATTCTTAAAGCATGTAAAATATTCTTTCGAATTAGTTTTTAACTCACTGGTAACTTTAAGGCAACACACTTTTTGTTTATTTAAGAGTTAAACAACGAATAACTTATATGTTTTCATTACTTTTATTTCGACAATTTGAATATCCGCACAGAGATTGCAACAAAGGAGTTCTCCCCTTCATATCTATGTGTTTCAATGTATTAATTTCAACATTGTAGACATTAGACATTAGACATTGGACATCAGTGGCGGATCCAGAAATGTTCATAAAGGGGTTGGGGGGAGGGGACATTGACTGCCTAAGAGGGGGGCCGCGCCAGTCATGCTTCAGTGATTCCTTATATAGTCAACCAAATTTTGCCAACAAAAAGGGGTGGGGCCCGGCCCCTGCCCTCCCCTAAATCCGCCTCTGGACATATAATTATAAAGATCTGTTCGCATATAACGGTAAAAATATTTTGTGAAATACATCCAAGTGTCCACGTTGCTCAATTTCATATTTAGCCAACTCAAAGTACTAACGTACTATTTGCTCTGACTGATGATTTTAAGTCTGAATAGTTAACGAGTTAGTGATGGTTGGATGGTTGTTTAATTAAATGCATATCCTGGACGAGAACATGTGAGTGCGATATGAATGTGAACACTGCTTCGAACATGACCGACACACTGAGCCTGATTTTTAACGTGCTAGTTAACAAGGTACCAGTCCACAGGAAGACATGTCACCCTATCCGGACACATTATTCTGACTTCGAGCCAACCAGCCTTTTTACTTACTCCCTAATGCCGCGTACTTAGCGAAGAAGCATTTTGCAGTCTTTGGTTTGATCCGGCCAGGGTTATAACCCACGACCTCTACCTATCGTAGATAATTATAACTGATTTTCAAAAATCTGAATGAAAGTTTGTCCATTAGTTTCAAATATTCTCCTTATAAAGCAAGAATTCAT
The DNA here is from genome assembly GCA_017311375.1 of Mytilus coruscus. Lineage (NCBI taxonomy): Eukaryota > Metazoa > Mollusca > Bivalvia > Mytilida > Mytilidae > Mytilus > Mytilus coruscus. Next base: position 85,319,793 of record CM029596.1, on the reverse strand, counting down.
TGTTGTTTTTTTTTTAATTCTTAGCACTCCCATCATATAATGATTAATTGATTACGCCGCAGTGCTGTTAACAACGATTGTACTAGTAATGTTAATGAATTATTTTAAATGAGGAGGAAATCAACAGCTGCTGCCTTTTTGGTTCACCAAGCTTTAAGTAAACCAATGTTAAATCCGAAAACTATCGAAAAAAATATGGGTGGTAACCAATGGTGATTAGTGGAGGGATCCAACATACATGTATTGATAATTTGATCAGACTTTAGCTTAATACGGAGCCCCTCTAAGGACATGCAAAGAAAAATATGTATTGTGCGCACAATATATTATGTTGTGTGCACAATATATTTAAATTGCGCGCACAATATATTTAAATTGTGCACACAATATATTATTTTGTGCGCACAATGTATTATTTTGTGCGCACAATATATTTAAGTTGTGCGCACAATCTGTATTTTTTTCTTTGCATGTACCGAGCGGGGCTCCGTAGCTTAAAGCTTTCAAGATTAGGGGTGTAAAATATTATATGTCTCATTTTATTTTTGTCTAGTATAATGAGGATATTTTTGTACGCGTATTATAATTTCTGTTCAACTGTTAGCATCTTTGCTTACTGGTTAATTAATTTCAATAACCTGAATCTTAAAAAGATATAATGCATTATACCATAAGCTATTTGATTTTGCATAATTTGACACAAGTGACTTACATCTACGTCATTTGGTCTCTGGTGCATAGTTATCTCACTTTCAATTATACCACATCTTCTTACTTTTATATAACCACATGTACAGCAAAATGAATCGGTTAAATGAAATCAACGCTTATGTAATAAATTTGTATTCCAACATTAAGCAGGCATGTTTTTTTTTTTTTTTTATTCAGCCATGCTGGATCTATGCGATCACTCTGGATTTGGAGATGGTGCAAAATTCTAAGTTGAAGACATGTCATGAAAATAATTATGCGTTTCTATGACTTCAGAAACTTTATACACCATTGTAATCATCAACCGCCAACTTTTGATATGCTATTTGTCCTTAAATTAAGAAAATGTTGGGCGAACAACTTATTATTTTTATATATATACTTGCATGTAAATCAAAATTTATATTAAATTGCCATTTATTAATTAATGTGGAAAATGTGATTTATCAAATTTAAGCAGTTGACAAGAATAATGAAAGTGTTTTATCAGTATTTTATGTTCCTCTAAGCCACTGAATACAATTTGGTTCAAGATGTATATTGATATCAAAGTTGATTCCCACACTTTTTTGAAATGCTATTATTCCCATTCTTTCATTAGGCAAATGAGATTATTGATACCATACCAGTATGATGGACAGCTGCCACGATTTTCAAACAATTGCACTCAAATGTGTAAGTATTAACTGGATTAAACTCCACTCAAATGCAGTCTTAATTGACCACAATTATATTGATATATCATGACAGTTGATAATCATACTGGTATTGAGGTCAAGACTTTGTGTATTCAATTTATTACACATCTATTATTAAACTGAATACACAAAATCTTGACCTAAATAGATATAAAATCAGTGTCATAATCATCTGACAAAAGTTAATAATTAAGGTCTATTTAAGTTACAATTATCAGTAATTTGGTTGAAGCAATAAACACAATTGCATAATTTTTACCTGAGCATTTTCTGCAATAAATGTATTTGTATATTCCCCATTATATTGTTATTTAACAGTAATTGGAATTATTTCAGCATTAGGTATTTTTACATGTATATTTGAATACAAGAAATGTATTTTTCCTTAATGAAGAATGAACACCAATTTAGATAAAAGTTGATTATTTATTTTTGTTGTTGTTGAGAAAATGCATTTTTAATGCCTCTTTCAGGAAATTATTAAGTCAGTTATTATAAATGGCATATAAAAAATATGCTACACATTTGAGGATTTCTCCTAACATTCTTGTCAAAATCATTGAATTTCAAAATTAATGTTTCTAAAAAAAAAAAAAGATATAATAAAAAAATCTGACAGTGTCTTCAGTTGAAATACCAAAATAATTTGCATCAATATTGCAAAATTCTCCATCTTTTGGCAATAGAATAGAAATTTTACAGAAAGATTATGGAAATGAAGATACAAAATAATTATTGAAAGTATGGTTAGAAAAAAATGTCAGACTAGCTACAAAATTGGCTGAATCACAACATCCATGATGCTTTGATTTTAAATCATTACAATCATAGTTAGCAAACTTATCTTTTGTTAAATGATATCTCGATAGTCTGTGTATTGAATTCAGTGTACTGCATATATCATAAACTAAAAAGATTTAGTTGCTGTTTGTAATAGTAACAAAGAGACAGAAGATATCAGAGACGGTAATTTTTCTAAAATGAAATATTAATGAAACTGAATTTGTAATAAAAACAATGGTTGATTTTTGACAGATGCTTACTGAAAATATAGATGTAACAAAATTTTATTACGGTTTATGCGTAAAGTTAATCCATACATGTAATTTGGAATGTATACTTATAACGGTGTTGTTTCTTATGTATCCCAATGAAAATTTCGGTTATGTTCACGAAACGAGCTCCCGATAATTAGTAATGATTGATCGATAATGTTGAATGCAATTACAAAGTGGCGTGTAGTCGCCATCATCCTTGGTAAAAATCCGTTGTCTCGTGTATGGTTATATTCCCCACAAATTCAAGATACATTTTTTCAATCTTTTTCACGAATATGCACATATTCGACCTTTTATCAGTTATCTGGATTCGTACAACAAGAGAGTTGTCGTGAAATCAGGCCATAAGTTTGTGGAAGCGTAAACATGTAATCTAATAAAGTAAGAGCTTAAATTATGGTCATCCTCGTATATAAAAATTGATATATATTGAATATACTGAATATTTAATTATTTTAAGTTAAATAATAATGTAATTCAAAATTCATGATTAAGAGTAATTGACAAATTCTGAAGAAATTAATACGATGCTAATATTAATAAGTTTTAAGATAAATAATACTTTAAACATGTTCATGTATGCTTTGCTGCCTTAAGAATACTTTAATCACGATAAATAAAGGTACCACTTTTACTACAACAGATGTGCATTTCGACAATTTATGTCTCTTCAGTAAACCTCAAGTCCAAAATATTTTGAAAATCCAAGACCTCATAGAAACTACGGAGAGCTGACTTACCTAAAAAGGACCAAAACGTTTAGCCAAACTCGGACAACGAATCAGAGATGTGCATTGGTTAGGGATAAATATTTGAAAACGTATCCGAAGAAATAAAGTAGAAAATGCGTTTGTGTCAATGCTTTCAGACATCTAAGGCTTGATCAGTCCTTTTCTTAGAGTTTACAATTTAATTCAAATCATTTACTGTAGCTCTTATTTTGGTCTTGTTCATCATCGTATTTCAAATGTTTGGGTAAGAGCGCTCCTGGTGAAATTATATCCAGAAAAAAACGTACGAAATAAATAAAGTGTTTTTTTTTTTTTTTTTTTCGTTTTCACTCGATCACTGGTCTTGTCTGGTTTTAGTCGAGACAAGTCAAATCTTCAAATCTATCAAGTAAGCAATGATGAAAAACACACAAAAACCACACATACCCATTACCGAAACATCTCATACTATCTGATGTAATGTTTTAACGTCAAAGTTATTCTTGTTTAAAAAATTTGTTTACTCGTCCATATACATGTAATACTAAATAATTGAAACCGGTCGGAAATGTACACTGCCAAGACTTTATTATGTGATGTACACATTGGGATTAACCTAATTACTTATCTTTAGTGTTTTATGTTTATTTTCACTTGTGCAAGACGTGGATTGTATGCCTACTACTCCAACTTGACTCCCTGATGACTGGGCCCATAACAATCTCAGACTATAGTAAATTCGGCCTATAAAAAAATCCCCTCACAAACTCAGCCTATCATTAATTGGCCCATAACAAACTCGAATGAATTTAGATAAAATTATGAAAAGGATATCATTTAGTTTATTTGAAGAGAATAAATGAAATTGAATCATTTTATACAGTTATGGTATGGGTCTTGGTCATTGTTGAGGGCTGTATGGTGGACTATAGTTGCCTACATCCACATCATTTGGACTATGATGGATAGTTGTCTCATTAACAATCATGCCACATATCCTTAGTTGTATATCAAGGCAAACACCAGACTATCTGAAGTTCACTTCAAAAATCATTTATTTATGGAAGCTTAATTTTATAATCATTAAAATGACATGTATTTACAAAACGAATAATATTGTACAACCGATAGGAAAGAGTTCTTGGAATTAAATGACGGGATCATTTAAAGGATTCATATTTAAAAATTGATAAAACAATCAAATATACAAATCGAAAATATACTAAAGGTACTAAACCTGATTTACTCCCCACATCTACCTTAGATAGACTTTACGATACAAATGCCACGCCTTACTCATTAACATATTTAATCCACTCAAAGTTACGCTTTTCGTGAATTAAATACGTTAATTCGTAAAAGGCGTGCTATATATATATAACTTACAAACTTTTACAGAAAACTCAAAATCTACCAGATCAAACATTGGCCATTATCGTGAAATAAAGTCAGTTATACATTTCTGAAACTTTCAAATATTCGATTTTGCGTATACCCATTTCAGTACCAACTATAATTGCAGAAGCATTTAACTTTACCTACCTTTAATCTACACAAATATTTTAATGGACAGATACGAATTATGGTATCGTTTATCCGATTATGAAGACGATGGTCATATTTTTTTTATTTTTAATTTTAGATTAAAGTGACCAAAACTGAACATAACAATATAAGACATTGTAAAACATTTTAGAAATGTTCCTTTATCAAATTCGTTATGTTTTTCTCCATCAAAATTGACAGTTTATATCTATTAAGAAACTACCCCTTTACAACGGGGGCGCTTGCAGACAGGGTACCCACAAATGCGTCTATAAGAGCATATACAATGAATAATGTACAATGAATACACATAGGACAATATCAGAGTTAAAAATTGATACCCTTTAAAACAAGTCATCTTTCATGAAAGACATAACAGCATTATATAAGATAAAATCTCAACATTTAAAGTTCACATCAATCTAATTGCACACGCAAATCACAGTAAGCTTAATTTTCTAAAATCGAAGACCTGTAAGTGTACATTTCACTCAACATCTTTTCACTAAAAATGTCCACATGTTTATTAACACTTGGATCAACATGATACAAATATTCACCAACCAATATGTTTATTTTTTCGTAGGACGGTAACTCTGTGAAGCAAAAGTCGGGGAAGTTAGTACTTAGGTACTCATTGATATCGGCAAAATACTTGACTGTTTCGTATTTAGTTATATTCAGAACATTCGATACGTTCGAAGTGTTCCACGGACTCCTCAGATTCACATTTGACAAATGGGAGTCTCGCTCATATTCATTCTATACAAAACTTGATTCAAGGGTAAACAGTTTGTTCGTGCTAACAATTTTAACCGTGTAGACTTAAAATCGTGCAAGTTTGACAGATAAGGCTGTCTACCTGGCGGAAGGTTAAATTTAGAGAACGCATTTAGACTGCTTTTATTTCTTATAACTTGAAATTCTCTTTTACGAACAAACTTTCCAAAAAACTGTTTGAATATATTCAGGTTAACATTTGAATTGTAAAAACGATCTAGACCAACCGTATTGAACAAGTTTTCCAATACAGTACAGTCATGAAAAATAAGTAATCAGTCTTACCTTTAGTCCATGTATATATGTCATTCTGGTCGGAATATCCAACGAATTTTCGATCACATAGTCCCTGATGCTTCCTTTAAAGCTCAGTGGGTAATATTGTCACAACGTGATCTATTGAAACGTATTTAAATGTATAAATTAATTATCTACATTCAAATTAACAGTCAAATAACTGAAATGAATGTTGTCTGATTGTAAATCGTTCTACGATGTCTACTAGGTACATTGTATCATAATAGTCTGTGTTTTAAAACAATTTTCCATTAATTACCTGTATTGATTTACGGTATCATGCAGGTCAAAATCATTTAGTAGCCCTTTTCTCTTTGTTGTAGCATTGGTGTCTGAAATGAATTTTTCGTAAACATCGTGTAGTTGGTCCGAGAACATAGTTATTTCGTAGTGCATTTCTTTTAGACAATAAAAGCAAATTAAAATAATTGCACCTGCTCAATAAGATTTTTACAGTGTAGTGTACTACTTTCGGAACACATTATATAAAAAATTGAATAGTCTACCTTCTCTCATCCAAAATATGGACATTTTTATGTTAACAGAGTCTATAATTCAATTTAACAGCTTCAGGCATACTAATGTTTTAGCTTTTTCATCTGAACCAAATTACTACTATACCTTAAAAGTTGTACATGTAATTTCATCCCCTTTCTTATTATGATACATGTATTCATAAAATATAAAGAAATAAATTTGGAGGGTGTATGGACAAAATTTTATAGACTGTCCATCCACTAGAAAACTATAATCGTATCCAATGACGATAACTGTGTCCATGACCAGTTGCTCCCTACAATATGTAGATCGAATATAAATAAAACAAAGAGAACAATATAAATGTAGGACTCCGAACTGCGATTGTACTCCGAACTGCGATGGTCACTCTGAAGTGCGATGGTCCACGCTGAAGTGCGTTAGTTAACACGATGAAGTGCGTTGGTTAACACGCTGAAGTGCGATGGTGACATTGTGACGCTAACTTGTTGTTAGCTACGCTGAAGTGTGTTGGTGGGTACGCTGAAGTGCGATGGTGGATATGCTGACGTGCGATGGTCTAACTATGACGTTGTGTATACTAGCTAAATGCGATGGTCTGAAGTTAGAACCCCAATATGTGGCGGTGTAGTGGTTAGCATGCTAGCCTCTCATTTGGAAGATCGGGTTTTATTTCTGGTTAGGTAAAACCAAAGACTTTAATTTTTAATTTGCTAATTATCCGCTTAGCACACAGCAGTATGGGGTCAGAAAATAGACTGGATGGCTCAAATAAAGTATAATGGATTCGAGTTGGAGGACATGTCTTTATATTGAGTATTGAAGTGCGACAAAAAAAACAAATTCAGCACGGCGGTCTATAGTACTAACTAAGCAGGGGTCCATCTAATTTTATCAAATATACTTGTAACTTGTTCTTGTCATGCCATAGCTAAGAAATTCTTACAACACTCATTCATCCATTTATCTGATATCATAACAGTTTTTAAGAAATAAAACCCCCAAGTACATTTATGCTTAACTTATAGTGACACGTGACACGTGTTCTGTCAAAAGAGTGAGAATTAGCTGCTTCTGCACTGATCAACAGAAATTGAGAAGTACACCAAGTAGGGACCATTCGGTTTTCTTTTGGCCTAACCCGTTGCAGAAGAATAAAACTGTAAGCACAATAAAATTACTTAGAGTGCGTGTTTTCTTACAAAGCAGGATTCATCTCAAGAATAAAACAAAATTACCTCTACTTGATATAACGAAAACATCGGTAATAATAAATTTAATTTTATTATTAAATTGTCCAGACAAAATAATGTGAAGTATACTTGAAGGAATGTCAACATTAATATTAAGATCAAGACATTTTATTTGTCGTACAAAAAGTTTGCGGCATACATTTTGTACTTCCGAACACTGGTTAGCCCATCCTCAGACCAAGATCATCTTTTAGCCGCCTTGTTCCAAATGATTTGCTGCCTGACTTAGTTTTTACATATTTTTTTTCGGGACTTGAATCGCTCGTTTCTTTCTGTTTCCTTTAATTCCTTTGTACGCATGAAACCTTCAGCTACAAATCTAATTCTCTTGCCTGCGAATCCAATTTGTTTAATAACGTTGTATTTGAAAACGTCACAATATCCAAACGTCATGCCAAACCATCGCACTTCAGCGAAAGGACCATCGCACTTCAGCGTGACCATCGCACTTTAGCGTCCCCATCGCACCTCAGAGTCCTATATCCAAACTAGTTAAAATAAAATTACTGAACATTCACATTAGTTTTAGAATGCACTTGTATATATTATACATTTTGTATTTTGCAGGGTTGCTGTCTCATTAATGTCTATCTAACATCTCATTGTTCTGAAAATTAAAATAAAATGAAATTGTCGAAAAACCAAAAAAGAATGGTAATTTTTTTTTATATGATTATCATTTTGAAGATATTATCATTAATATATGTATAGTTAAGCAAACGAGCACATGTTCATGCTAATGATCGGGTCCGTAATTCGTTTGCCTCGTGGCCATTAACCGTAACTCTGTACATAATTAGCTCGTCCTGCGGTTAATTCTGATACTACATTGCTGCTATTTTATATGAAGAAAACAAAATACACAAATCATTCTATTTTTAACATTTTCACGTGAAACTATGTCTTCAAGTCAGTTCCTATTTTATCAGACTCAAGCTAGCGGATAAGTAGACGTCAGCGTGTGTTAATTTAGAACCAAGTTAATGCAGAACCGGAAGTGATTCTGGAACCAATTCATGTCTTAATACCATACATATAGATACGGCTACGAAGAACCAAATTATAAACTACAGGTATAAAACGTTGTTATTCGTTTGGTCGAGAAAGCGTGTATGTATGTAAATATAATCATTGGTCTAGTCAGTATATCACTTCTGATGACTTATGAAAAGAAAATTATATTATAAAAAACAAACAATGATTTTGAAGAAAAGTAAACAAAATACGCTTGGTGTATATTTGTATAAAAGTGTTATCTCCCTTTCACTGTGACTGTTACATGGCTTCACCTATGTGATTTTCATTGTTTCATTGTCCTTTCCCTATTAATTACCAGTTAAAAAGATCTTAAAATAATTACTGATTGACAAAATCTTTATCTGCTTGACCACAATATTTTTCTCTCCATCAAATTGGGGATCAGAATGTTTGTAAACTATCAAGGGTCTATCAAGGCCCCCGAGCCGTGCAACCGTACTACATGCATGTGATCCCTAAAAAATATACACAACTTCGTAAATGCACCTCATTCTGATTTTAGTGGTTTGCAGCGAAAACATTCTATAAAAAGGCTGGCACGACATCAGAAAATAAAAAAAAAATAAAAACATATATGATTCCGATTCTGATATTATGAAAAGACAATTAAAAATCGCTGGTAAATTGGAGAAATTTTCGTTTGCAACATTTGGTTCTGGATTGACAAGGTGTTGGTTCTAGATTTACATGTTTGGTTCTGGATTAACACGTTATATTTATACAATATACAGACTTGGTTCTGGATTGAGAAGGTGTTGGTTCTAGATTTACATATTTGGTTCTGGATTAACACGTTATATTTATACCATAAACAGACTTGGTTCTGGACTGACAAGGTGTTGGTTCTAGATTTACATGTTTGGTTCTGGATTGACACGTTATATATATATATCATAAACAGACTTGGTTCTGGATTAACACGTTATATATATACAATATACAGACTTGGTTCTGGATTGACAAGGTCTTGGTTCTTGATTTACATGTTTGGTTCTGGATTAACACGTGATATTTATACTATATACAGACTTGGTTCTGGATTTACAAGGTGTTGGTTCTAGATTTACATGTTTGGTTCTGGATTAACACGTTATATTTATACCATATACAGACTTGTTTCTGGATTGACAAGGTCTTGGTTCTAGATTTACATCCTTGGTTCTGGATTAACACGTAATATTTATACCATCTACAGACTTGGTTCTGGACTGACAAGGTGTTGGTTCTAGATTTACATGTTTGGTTCTGGATTAACACGTTATATTTATACCATATACAGCCCTTGTTCTGGATTGACAAGGTGTTGGTTCTAGATTTACATATTTGGTTCTGGATTAACACGTTATATTTATACCATAAACAGACTTGGTTCTGGACTGACAAGGTGTTGGTTCTAGATTTACATGTTTGGTTCTGGATTGACACGTTATATATATATATCATAAACAGACTTGGTTCTGGATTAACACGTTATATATATACAATATACAGACTTGGTTCTGGATTGACAAGGTGTTGGTTCTAGATTTACATGTTTGGTTCTGGATTAACACGTGATATTTATACTATATACAGACTTGGTTCTGGATTGACAAGGTGTTGGTTCTAGATTTACATTTTTGGTTCTGGATTAACACGTTATATTTATACCATATACAGACTTGGTTCTGGATTGACAAGGTGTTGGTTCTAGATTTACATGTTTGGTTCTGGATTAACACGTTATATTGATACTATATACAGACTTGGTTCTGGATTGACAAAGTCTTGGTTCTAGATTTACATGTTTGGTTCTGGATTAACACGTGATATTTATACTATATACAGACTTGGTTCTGGATTGACAAGGTGTTGGTTCTAGATTTACATGTTTGGTTCTGGATTAACACGTTATGTTGATACTATATACAGACTTGGTTCTGGATTGACAAAGTCTTTGTTCTAGATTTACATGTTTGGTTCTGGATTAACACGTTATATATATAGCATATACAGACTTGGTTCTGGACTGACAAGGTCTTGGTTCTAGATTTACATGCTTTGTTCTGGATTCATACGAGATATTTATATCATATACAGACTTGGTTCTGGATTGACAAGGCGTTCGTTCTAGATTTACATGTTTGGTTCTGGATTAACACGTTATATTTATACAATATACAGACTTGGTTCTGGATTGACAAGGTGTTGGTTCTAGATTTACATATTTGGTTCTGGATTAACACGTTATATTTATACCATAAACAGACTTGGTTCTGGACTGACAAGGTGTTGGTTCTAGATTTACATGTTTGGTTCTGGATTGACACGTTATATATATATATCATAAACAGACTTGGTTCTGGATTAACACGTTATATATATACAATATACAGACTTGGTTCTGGATTGACAAGGTCTTGGTTCTTGATTTACATGTTTGGTTCTGGATTAACACGTGATATTTATACTATATACAGACTTCGTTCTGGATTGACAAGGTGTTGGTTCTAGATTTACATGTTTGGTTCTGGATTAACACGTTATATTTATACCATATACAGACTTGGTTCTGGATTGACAAGGTCTTGGTTCTAGATTTACATCCTTGGTTCTGGATTAACACGTAATATTTATACCATGTACAGACTTGGTTCTGGACTGACAAGGTGTTGGTTCTAGATTTACATGTTTGGTTCTGGATTAACACGTTATATTTATACCATATACAGCCCTTGTTCTGGATTGACAAGGTGTTGGTTCTAGATTTACATATTTGGTTCTGGATTAACACGTTATATTTATACCATAAACAGACTTGGTTCTGGACTGACAAGGTGTTGGTTCTAGATTTACATGTTTGGTTCTGGATTGACACGTTATATATATATATATCATAAACAGACTTGGTTCTGGATTAACACGTTATATATATACAATATACAGACTTGGTTCTGGATTGACAAGGTCTTGGTTCTAGATTTACATGTTTGGTTCTGGATTAACACGTGATATTTATACTATATACAGACTTGGTTCTGGATTGACAAGGTGTTGGATCTAGATTTACATGTTTGGTTCTGGATTAACACGCTATCTTTATACCATATACAGACTTGGTTCTGGATTGACAAGGTGTTGGTTCTAGATTTACATGTTTGGTTCTGGATTAACACGTTATATTTATACCATATACAGACTTGGTTCTGGATTGACAAGGTGTTGGTTCTAGATTTACATGTTTGGTTCTGGATTAACACGTTATATTTATACCATATACAGACTTGGTTCTGGATTGACAAGGTGTTGGTTCTAGATTTACATGTTTGGTTCTGGATTAACACGTTATATTGATACTAAAGACAGACTTGGTTCTGGATTGACAAAGTCTTGGTTCTAGATTTACATGTTTGGTTCTGGATTAACACGTTATATTGATACTAAAGACAGACTTGGTTCTGGATTGACAAGGTCTTGGTTCTAGATTTACATGCTTTGTTCTGGATTAACACGAGATATTTATATCATATACAGACTTGGTTCTGGATTGACAAGGCGTTGGTTCTAGATTTACATGTTTGGTTCTGGATTAACACGTTATATTTATACCATATACAGACTTGGTTCTGGATTGACAAGGTGTTGGTTCTAGATTTACATATTTGGTTCTGGATTAACACGTTATATTTATACCATAAACAGACTTGGTTCTGGACTGACAAGGTGTTGGTTCTAGATTTACATGTTTGGTTCTGGATTGACACGTTATATATATATATCATAAACAGACTTGGTTCTGGATTAACACGTTATATATATACAATATACAGACTTGGTTCTGGATTGACAAGGTCTTGGTTCTAGATTTACATGTTTGGTTCTGGATTAACACGTGATATTTATACTATATACAGACTTGGTTCTGGATTGACAAGGTGTTGGTTCTAGATTTACATGTTTGGTTCTGGATTAACACGTTATATTTATACCATATACAGACTTGTTTCTGGATTGACAAGGTCTTGGTTCTAGATTTACATCCTTGGTTCTGGATTAACACGTAATATTTATACCATATACAGACTTGGTTCTGGATTGACAAGGTGTTGGTTCTAGATTTACATGTTTGGTTCTGGATTAACACGTTATATTTATACCATATAAAGCCCTTGTTCTGGATTGACAAGGTGTTGGTTCTAGATTTACATATTTGGTTCTGGATTAACACATTATATTTATACCATAAACAGACTTCGTTCTGGACTGACAAGGTGTTGGTTCTAGATTTACATGTTTGGTTCTGGATTGACACGTTATATATATATATCATAAACAGACTTGGTTCTGGATTAACACGTTATATATATACAATATACAGACTTGGTTCTGGATTGACAAGGTCTTGGTCCTAGATTTACATGTTTGGTTCTGGATTAACACGTGATATTTATACTATATACAGACTTGGTTCTGGATTGACAAAGTCTTTGTTTTAGATTTACATGTTTGGTTCTGGATTAACACGTTATATATATAGCATATACAGACTTGGTTCTGGACTGACATGGTCTTGGTTCTAGATTTACATGCTTTGTTCTGGATTAACACGAGATATTTATATCATATACAGACTTGGTTCTGGATTGACAAGGCGTTGGTTCTAGATTTACATGTTTGGTTCTGGATTAACACGTTATATTTATACAATATACAGACTTTGTTCTGGATTGACAAGGTGTTGGTTCTAGATTTACATATTTGGTTCTGGATTAACACGTTATATTTATACCATAAACAGACTTGGTTCTGGACTGACAAGGTGTTGGTTCTAGATTTACATGTTTGGTTCTGGATTGACACGTTATATCTATATATCATAAACAGACTTGGTTCTGGATTAACACGTTATATATATACAATATACAGACTTGGTTCTGGACTGACATGGTCTTGGTTCTAGATTTACATGCTTTGTTCTGGATTAACACGAGATATTTATATCATATACAGACTTGGTTCTGGATTGACAAGGCGTTGGTTCTAGATTTACATGTTTGGTTCTGGATTAACACGTTATATTTATACAATATACAGACTTTGTTCTGGATTGACAAGGTGTTGGTTCTAGATTTACATATTTGGTTCTGGATTAACACGTTATATTTATACCATAAACAGACTTGGTTCTGGACTGACAAGGTGTTGGTTCTAGATTTACATGTTTGGTTCTGGATTGACATTTTATATATATATATCATAAACAGACTTGGTTCTGGATTAACACGTTATATATATACAATATACAGACTTGGTTCTGGATTGACAAGGTCTTGGTTCTAGATTTACATGTTTGGTTCTGGATTAACACGTGATATTTATACTATATACAGACTTGGTTCTGGATTGACAAGGTGTTGGTTCTAGATTTACATGTTTGGTTCTGGATTAACACGTTATATTTATACCATATACAGACTTGTTTCTGGATTGACAAGGTCTTGGTTCTAGATTTACATCCTTGGTTCTGGATTAACACGTAATATTTATACCATATACAGACTTGGTTCTGGACTGACAAGGTGTTGGTTCTAGATTTACATGTTTGGTTCTGGATTAACACGTTATATTTATACCATATACAGCCCTTGTTCTGGATTGACAAGGTGTTGGTTCTAGATTTACATATTTGGTTCTGGATTAACACGTTATATTTATACCATAAACAGACTTGGTTCTGGACTGACAAGGTGTTGGTTCTAGATTTACATGTTTGGTTCTGGATTGACACGTTATATATATATATCATAAACAGACTTGGTTCTGGATTAACACGTTATATTTATACCATAAGCAGACTTGGTTCTGGACTGACAAGGTGTTGGTTCTAGATTTACATGTTTGGTTCTGGATTAACACGTTATATTTATACCATATACAGCCCTTGTTCTGGATTGACAAGGTGTTGGTTCTAGATTTACATGTTTGGTTCTGGATTAACACGTTATAATTATACCATATACAGACTTGGTTCTGGATTGACAAGGTGTTGGTTCTAGATTTACATGTTTGGTTCTGGATTGACACGTTATATATATATATCATAAACAGACTTGGTTCTGGATTAACACGTTATATATATACAATATACAGACTTGGTTCTGGATTGACAAGGTGTTGGTTCTAAATTTACATGTTTGGTTCTAGATTAATTGTTTGGTTCTGAATTAACACGTTATATTTATACCATATACAGACTTGGTTCTGGATTGACAAGGTGTTGGTTCTAGATTTACATGTTTGGTTCTGGATTGACACGTTATATATATATATCATAAACAGACTTGGTTCTGGATTAACACGTTATATATATACAATATACAGACTTGGTTCTGGATTGACAAGGTGTTGGTTCTAAATTTACATGTTTGGTTCTAGATTAATTGTTTGGTTCTGAATTAACACGTTATATTTATACCATATACAGACTTGGTTCTGGACTGACAAGGTGTTGGTTCTAGATTTACACGTTATATTTATACCATATACAGACTTGGTTCTGGATTGACAAGGTGTTGGTTCTAGATTTACATGTTTGGTTCTGGATTAACACGTGATATTTATACCATATACAGACTTGGTTCTGGATTGATAAGGCGTTAGTTCTAGATTTACATGTTTGGTTCTGGATTAACACGTTATATATATATATATCATAAACAGACTTGGTTCTGGATTAACACGTTATATATATACAATATACAGACTTGGTTCTGGATTGACAAGGTGTTGGTTCTAGATTTACATGTTTGGTTCTGGATTAACACGTTATATTTATACCATATACAGACTTGTTTCTGGATTGACAAGGTCTTGGTTCTAGATTTACATCCTTGGTTCTGGATTAACACGTGATATTTATATCATATACAGACTTGGTTCTGGATTGACCTGGCGTTGGTTCTAGATTTTCTTGTTTTTTTCTGGATTTACATGTTTGGTTCTGAATTAACACGTTATATTTATACCATATACAGACTTGGTTCTGGATTGACAAGATGTTGGTTCTAGGTTTACATGTTTGGTTCTGGATTGACACGTTATATATATACCATATACAGACTTGGTTCTGGATTAACACGTTATATTTATACCATAAGCAGACTTGGTTCTGGACTGACAAGGTGTTGGTTCTAGATTTACATGTTTGGTTCTGGATTAACACGTTATATTTATACCATATACAGCCCTTGTTCTGGATTGACAAGGTGTTGGTTCTAGATTTACATGTTTGGTTCTGGATTAACACGTTATAATTATACCATATACAGACTTGGTTCTGGATTGACAAGGTGTTGGTTCTAGATTTACATGTTTGGTTCTGGATTGACACGTTATATATATATATCATAAACAGACTTGGTTCTGGATTAACACGTTATATATATACAATATACAGACTTGGTTCTGGATTGACAAGGTGTTGGTTCTGGATTTACATGTTTGGTTCTAGATTAATTGTTTGGTTCTGAATAAACACGTTATATTTATACCATATACAGACTTGGTTCTGGATTGACAAGGTGTTGGTTCTAGATTTACATGTTTGGTTCTGGATTAACACGTGATATTTATACCATATACAGACTTGGTTCTGGATTGATAAGGCGTTAGTTCTAGATTCACATGTTTGGTTCTGGATTAACACGTTATATATATATATATCATAAACAGACTTGGTTCTGGATTAACACGTTATATATATACAATATACAGACTTGGTTCTGGATTGACAAGGTGTTGGTTCTAGATTGACATGTTTGGTTCTGGATTAACACGTTATATTTTAACCATATACAGACTTGTTTCTGGATTGACAAGGTCTTGGTTCTAGATTTACATCCTTGGTTCTGGATTAACACGTGATATTTATATCATATACAGACTTGGTTCTGGATTGACAAGGCGTTGGTTCTAGATTTATATGTTTGGTTCTGGATTAACACGTTATATATATATCATAAACAGACTTGGTTCTTGATTAACACGTTATATATATATACAATATACAGACTTGGTTCTGGATTGACAAGGTGTTGGTTCTAGATTTAGATGTTTGGTTCTGGATTAACAAGTTATATTTATACCATGTACAGACTTGATTCTGGATTGATAAGGCGTTGGTTTTAGATTTACTTGTTTGGTTCTGGATTTACATGTTTGGTTCTAAATTAACACGTTATATTTATACTATATACAGACTTGATTCTGGACTGACAAGGTGTTGGTTCTAGATTTACATGTTTAATTCTGGATTATAACGTTATATTAATACCCTATACAGACCTGGTTCTGGATTGACAAGGTGTTGGTTCTATATTTACATGTTTGGTTGTGGATTGTAACGTTATACATATACCATAAACAGACTCGGTTCTGGATTAACACGGTGTTGGTTCTAGATTTACATGATTGGTTCTGGATTAACACGTTATATACATATTTACATGTTTGGTTCTGGATTTTAACGTTTTTGTATTCTATATACAGACTTGGTTCAGGATTGACAAGGTGTTGGTTCTAGATTTACATGTTTGGTTCTGGATGCTTACGTTATATCTATACCATGAACAGATTTGGTTCTGAATTAACATGGTGTTGGTTCTAGATTTACATGATTGGTTCTGGATTAACACGTTATATATATATATATATATACCATGTAGAGACTTGGTTCTGGATTAACAATGCGTTGGTTCTAAATTCGCATGTTTGGTTTTGGATTAACACGTTATATATATTCCATATACAGACTTGGTTCATATATACACCTTAGATATATATAGACATAGGTGTATCGTTGTTCAGTCTTTTCGAAGGAAAGGGAGATTTTGAAAATTCAGAGGGAAAAATACAGTGTAAGTATAACAATAAATTATAGAGATTTACGTTACAATAACATGAGGGTCTGGATGGGGTATTCATAGAGAAATATGGCAACAAAATATAACACGTATAGAGAAAAATGAGCAGAAAATATAAAAAAAAAGAGAATAACTGTGGAATACAAAAGAATCATGTAATACTTTACTGATTAGAGAAATGAACGATGTACAGAATAAAGAAATCCTCCAATTACAGAAAATTTGAATTGTAAAATTATTTTAATGAGAATTTTACAAAATAAGTGTTATTCTTACAGATAAAGAAAAATGCCCTAAAAATTTAAAGAATACAGAAATTAAGGATCTCCCATCCATACCCTCTTACATGGCTTCATCCTTATTTTACTTAAGGGGACGGGCATTTGATATTCTGGGTTTTTGTGGATTGGCTATTTATTTACATCTGTTGCTACGCATGCATATTTTTTTAGCGGATTTCCTCTTCCACCTCTCCCCCGAAAATCAAATAGTCGTCCACTAAACAGAACTTAGTAAAAAATTGCTTTCGTTTTGACGCTTTAATAATGTAGACATTTCGTAGATAATCATATTAATTTTTTTTGTCATTTAAAGATTTTAATCATTTACATGCCAACATAAATAAACTACGTCAAATTAATCTTTCTCTTTAAATTCCAACCTCTGTTTTACTCATATGCCAAATAGTTTCTGGTCAATGAACTTAAGTTTTTCAATCAAAGTAATTTTCACGGGGAGAAGCTTGTGTAATAGTAATCGTATTTCAATATTTTAGAAATACTCATAAATGTAGTAATTATAGACATTGTGTCATGATCGTTCTGTCTGATATCTTTGAAAAAAACACATATTACATTCTAATATTGAATAAGACTAATTTAATATGTATAAAACTGGGACTAATAGATAAATGTATTAATTAGTCCAAGATATTAAATAAATACACATTTTTTTTACTTTACTGGTACAACACAATACCTAAGCTTTCAATAATTTCTTTTTATTTTGGTACAATTGTACCTTCAAAATTAAGGTCAACAAGCGTTTGTAAATAATTACGATAGAACTGGAACCAAATATTCATGACGGTCTGGATGGGGGGTCCTTTATATCTTTATTCTTTAATTTTTTAGATCATTTTTCTATATATATTATTTATTTTGCATGCCCATTATTCTTGATTCTTTATAATTGTGCACCATACTCTTCTCTATTTTTTTTATTATCATTTTTGCCAATTTTTCCTTATTCTTTATTTATTTTACCCTTTATTCTGCACCTTTTTTACCATTATTCTCTTTTCTGTAAACCCCATCCAGACTCCTATTCATGCCAAACAGAACATAAATTTATGTGTCTTTAACAGAGAAATTTATTTAAATGTTGCCATTTAATTCGTGCATTTTATTATTATCAGTTCAGCAGTTTAATGATGTCCAATGATAAATGTTTAGAAAGTGTGTTTATATCATCTACTTAATTTGATAATAAATCCTGTATCGTGACAGTTCATATCATCTTTTGGGTAGATATATATGTCTATTAGTAGGCTATAACGCATGTGTAACATATGGTTCTATTTTCACTTCCGGCTCTTAATTGACATAGGTTCTGTTTTCACACACGCTGATGGGTACTGTTGAGCTAGCGACCAATTCTATCGACCACTAAAGTTAAAAATGAGAATCAACAAGTTGGGGAACCATTCAGAGATATGTCTGAAAATCACAAATTGACACTATGCTACAACGTTCTTCTAATAAGAAATTTATAACTATCAGTACGTAAGATATCACCTTTAAATGTTTAATTGACCACAGATGTCCACATTTGCAATAAATAGGGGACGGAATATTATATACATACACTTTTTGTGTACTAAGACGGCCTTTTAGTAATTGTTACTTATAAATATTAGTTTAGAGTACTGCAAAGAAATAACTTTCCAGATACTTTTGGTTTTTTAACTTTGCTATTTTGCTTTTTTTGTTTTTTGTTTTTTGTTTTTTTGCTTTTTTTTTTTTTGTTTGTTTTTTTCTTTCTTTCCTTTTTGACAAGGAACGAATATTTCGATTTAATATAAATCTATAATGCCATGTAATATAAAGTCTTCAAATACTGAATCACTGATTTAGAGTATAAGCCTTGAGCAAGCTCGCTACTCACGTTAATTGTTAGAAAGATTGAAATCCAAAGTAAAATTTAAACAAAATCAATTACTTTTTCCTTTCTAAAAGTATATGTATTTATTCTTCCGTCCTCTATTTATTGCAAATGTAGACATCTGTGGTCCATTAAACATTTAAGAGCGATATATTACGTATTTCTTATTACTAGAACGTTGTAGCATAATATCAATTTGTGATTTTCAGACATATCTCTGAATGGTTCTCTAAGTATAACGTGTTGATGCTCATTGTTAACTTTAGTGGTCGATAGAATTTGTCGCTAGCTTGATTGGTCGCTGGAAAACGTACAGAATGTGGCGGGTTAAACATGTTAGCAGGATCAACCATCCCCACCCCTGGCAGTGGGTCTCTGTGGTATAAATCTTACTTCATGAAATTTAAAATTATATCTTTTTTTTCATTAATAGGCTATCGCAATAAAGATATAAGCAATAAAATAATTATTTCAGATTTTCACTCGTTCAAGAAATGTAGTACTGGACAAGAATGAGTTTTAATGGCGAAATGTATTTTTCAACAAAATTGGCAAGGGTAAGCTGTTTTATAATGTTCAACTCTATCAGGAGTTTCAAAAAGTGGAATAAAAACGATTAAAGACTATTCAAAAACAGTCTAACTTGAAGCTTTCTTTAGTATTCAATTTTACAAAATATTCTTTTGTAGATTTACAACTTTGAACACAAAAAAGTCTATTAAAATTGGTAGATGGCAAAATAATCAGAGAACATTTTATTTATACTTTATGTATATAATTCAGGTGAAATTGAGGACGAGTTTCATTTTCGAATAGGCAAAAGTAGACAAACGCTGTTAAAACGGGGTTTTGGTCCCTAAGGACGTTTTTAATGATTTCGATCTATATTTTTAACGTTTTCAAATGAAATAAATTGAATGGAAAATTTTCCGACTTTTGAAGATTTCTCAATTGGCTTCAACTATTACAAAGTTGAAACAAAACGAAAAGTTTATTTAACGTTTTGCAAAGGCAGTGTCTGCATACCCGCATGCGGGGACGCGTAATAATTGGCCTTCGTAGGCTACGCGTACCCGCAACCGATTTTATAATAAACTGTCATATGATCGAGAATGAAACGTGAGAGATACACGAAAATTATCAGTGAATTCAGTGAGAATGGCAAATAATAACTTGTATTTACTGTATTAGTTCGAAAATAAAATTAAACGTAAATGCATTAAAATAAAAATTTTACTGAATTTGAATAAATATATGAAGTGAAAAAAGTTTCTATTTTTCTAACTTATACATTAAATACAAATTATTATTGCCATTCTCTTCACTGAATTCACCGATAATTTTCGTGTATCTTTCATTCATTCATATAACAGTTTATATAAAATCGGTTGCGGACGCGTAACCTACAATAAATTGGCTACGCGTCCCCGCATGCGGGTACGCACGAACACCTTTGCAAAACAATATATTTATTATTTGTATGTGTTAATACCATCCATAATCGCAGTGACACACCTAATCATTTAATATCAAATGACCTAATCAACACGATAAATTAATTGGTAGTGAATATGATCATCGGTCGTGCATAACAAATCAAATTGTCGGCGCGTGCCAATAAAAACTTCTAAATAGCTTCTCAAATATTGAATTGATTTTATCAAAACAAATAACATAAGATCAAAAATTAAATTGTCTATCGAATGCATACCTATTACATCTCCTGGGTGTATTTTTATGTCCTGAGTGTACCCAGGAAGTCCTGGGCGGTTTTTAGACGTACCGATCCTCAATATCTTTTAGAATGAAGCGGAGCATCGCAATTGCGTTAAAGGGAAAATTCGCGATTTTTCACTTATCATCTTATTATGTTCATAATACCATAAAAACATATTCACCAAGTTTTATTTTGATATGAAAACTAATAAAGAAGAAAATTAGGAATTATTATTTTATTTCTTCAAACTTCCTGACCTATGTGACGTAGTTTAAGTCTTTTTGCATGCCGGGAGTGAAATTAATCTCATTTAAGTCTTGTTCGTTAACCATCTAATAATGCGATTTAAAGCGCATCGACGACTTTTGGTGTAGCTATTAACCAACTAAAAATAAGTGATAGCCATGCAACTTTTAAAATTAGATTGTAGGATTTATGTGTGGATTTTTTATACGAATTTTAGTATTAAAAGTAAATCATACAATAGAACATTTTATGATTTTTTTCTACAAATACTTTAAACAAACACATGAAACTGACATGATCGATAGTGTATTAAAATACATGTTTGTATTCTGACCTTTTGCTTCAGTCCAGCAAACATTTTCTGCTTGTACTGTGTATTGTTATGTGACACTTAGTGAATGTTGAATGCGTGGTTAAACTCAAGGTAATTAAAAGATTAGCATTATGTAATTCTAATCTTTTGATCTTCATTCAGTGAATTCTAGCCGTCACGGTTCACCGTTCCAGGTGTGAACAACATTTCGTATGAATGATCCTTTGCGCCACAACTTTTTCTCCATTGCTCCGTTTGCGCCACCTGTTTTAAAATTACATGGTATCATTTGCGCAAAAACGAAACATACGATTGCGCCAATTAGAAGAAAAATTACTTTCCTTCTCCTTTATTGGGACTTGGAACCAGGTAGTTTACACTGCAAATGTTTCTTTTTCTGAAACATACTTTCTTCTTACTGCTGCTGCATGGGTACTTCCCAATTTAATGTATGTAGTAGCTTGTATATTCACTTTATTGTCCAAAAAGACAAAACACTGAAGGATGAAATGCAGTTCATAATAAATCCTGTGGAATGCTTCTGCTCCATGACTGGTACGTCTTGCGTTAGATAGAGTTTCAGCCCATACGGATGGTGGGAACAAAGCACTGTGTCATCAACATATGTGGCTAAAACATAATCAGCAAAAGCTTCTATTTTCTTCTCTTTTTGACATACATGTATCTTGTATTAAATATTCAGCAAAGCAATAAGTTTTCTCTCTCTGTACATTGACTGTCTGAATGCTTTTCAAGTCATTTCTCTCCAGATGTTCATCTTCATTGTGAAATTTCCGAACATATGATACTTTTTAAGCCAAAATAAGAATACATATTAATCATTAATATTTATAATAGATATGTTTACAGGTAAATTGGCGCAAATGAGTTCCGAATATTGGCGCAGTTGATACATTTGAAAACAAAATTTGGCGCAAATGATACCCTGAAAACAGTATTTGGCGCAAAGGACTGCTGCCGATAAACGGGAGTGATAGTTTTAGTTCACAGAAATGTAAAAAAAGAATTAAAATTAATTTACGGGAGTAATAAGGTCGCACAATAACTGGATAGCCGTTGTATATTTTTATCTTTTGCATAAGCTCACTTTTAAATGAATTATGACTTCTGATTACTTTGTAACGATGAATTAATTTAATTGAATAAATTTATAAATAATAATAGCCTTCTAAACACGAGTGTATTAACCCAAAATTGTACTATTTTAAATAAGAAACCGTAACCTTTAATATTTGAAACAGATCATTACCGATTGCAATTATATAATTTAGTCCATCCAAAGCGATCTTTATTTACATATTTAGGAATTAATATTCTCATCAAAATATTTTAAATCTCACAACGCATAAATATACTTCAGCTATTTGAAAAAAAAAGATGTTTAAAAAATTGACAGGAAATTTAAGGATCTTCTTGGAATGGAATCGAAAAATTACAAACAGATATTCTTTTCAAGTGTAATAAAACATCAACAAAATTTATACATAATCGGGAATGTCCTTATTAAAATACTCTTCGTCTCACAACGTATAATACTTTAAGCTATTTGACCAACGATGTTTTAAAAAAAAGACAGAACGAATTTAATGTCATCTTTCCCTAATTTTGAATGTAATTATAAGTCTGTTTTAACTGGCAAGAATACCCCTAAAGCGGACAAGCAGTTTATTCTTTAAATTTCTGTTATTGAATATCAAGAAAGAAAATAAATCCGAAATTGATTTGAAACTTTGATACTCAATAGTTTTCCGGGAAAATATTCACATCCCTTGGGGATTATTAGTGTACGTCCAGTTGCATATATAGTACATGCATGTCGGAACAATTGTGATGATGACGAATTTCTTCCTTTATTCGAAAACAATCTAATTGATATATAAATCTGTGATTTTACTATGTCCATAACTTCGAAGCAAGTTATATATCGACCTGTATTTAAATCAAATTGGTTCTCTTCTTCTTCTTCTTCTTCTTTTGGTATACAATAGTCTATCGACATTCGATGATTACATACTGTTGGCATACGTGGACTAGTCTATTTACAAAACTTTTACCCCAATTTACACAAAATGTATGTTTCTTTCTTATGTTCAATGTATACATGTATATATTTCAAATTGCGCTATAGTTCCGTAACTTTCTATCCAGGCGTATTACGAATGGTCGACAAGTGCGTACATTTTTTTTAATCAATATTTCTGGTATGTTCCAATCTGTCCTTCACTATTGACAACGAGTATAATTTTAAACTTACATTTTCCCAAATTTACCCTTGGAAAAATATGTAAATAGATTTTATTTTATCAAATCTTTTTTTTTTTGTATTATTTAGATTTTTATAAATAATATTCTTTACACCAGAAATGTTATTTATAAACAAACGTAAGAGTTAAGTAATAGCTAGTATATCACTTTCGGACACGCAAGACAGAGATGTATATTATACACCTGATAATCAAAATGGAAAGTCACAAGTTATCGGCCGTGTACACTGATCAATACCCTCAGAGTGATACGATGCATGAACTTGCAAGCCCGACAGAAATCGCTTGAATACCTGGACGTGTCACCTCATAATACCCTTGGAAGTAATACCTTTAGCCGTGCTGGTGATCAGATGAGGAAGGTCCGAATGTATTTAAATTAAGTTTATTACATGCATGTAAAATTATAAACAAATTAGATTTTCGAAAACAATTTTCACGGAACACTTATTTATGATTTGAACTTTGACTTTTTAACTAATTCCAATATAAACAGTTTAAAAATGACAGACCATGGTTATTTAAAAAATAACAACATTTTCCGTATCAAGTTAGTTAGTCGGATAAAACAACCGTACGATTGACAAGATATCGACACGCAATTACGACTACATCAGGTTACTGTAGTTTTTGTCCTTTGTGGTTTATAGACATATCTTGGTTTATAGACATATCGTGGTTTCTAAACGGAGAAGATGACAAAATGGCCGAACGCAGAGAATTGATACTCTAAATTTAAAATCGATGGTGATCTCTTATCTAGCAGAATAAAACTTTAATATCTATGAATTTGAGCATTTTTATACAGAATGGACTTAATATCAATTTTTGATTTTTTTGCGAAGTTTCCGTTTAAGATAATATTCAATTTCCTCTGGCCGTTCAAATAAAACGTTTCAACTTTACTTAGTAGACTATTGTTTTTCTTAAATTTAGAAATAGAGTCGACACTGAGAATTTTTGGATCAGGTTTATTCCACTCACGAATTGTAGAGGGAATAAACGATTCAGGTAAAGTCTGCAAAATACAGTATTTAAGGTGCATCTTCTAATTCTTTATCTTTAATCTTTACAAATTCTAGAGAAATAATAAGTTATAACTACCCGATATTTCTCAACCATATAATAAATTTCTACTCTATTAAACGAAAAAATTATTATCTCAATTACCAGATTAAAATTTCACACCTACTTAAACATTGAAGGTGTACGCTTACCACCATGTGTATATACCCAGAAACTGTTAGGTGTGAAAACACAATAGATGTAAGAAATATGAGTCAATTTTATGAGGGTCTGTATGGGGGTCCTTCAACACTGTATTCTATTATTTTCAGTCTTTTCTGTATTCTTTATATATTAGCACTGCGTCATTCTCTATAAGTTTTTTTCGATCTTCCTGTATTCATTATTTATTTGCCTTTATTCGGCACTTTTTACCATATATTCTCTATTCCGTAAACCCCACCCAGACCCTCTTTTTTTAATGAACCGTTAGAAAAAAACATTTTGAATGTGGCATTAGCTTGAATTTACCTCTACACCAACCACAGGTGTTCTTTGTAATCTTTTGTTGTAAATAACAGTGTCTCAGCTAAATGTGACAAGTGACATGATTACATTACAAGACATCATTTTTTACAGGAAGTTTTCAACTTATTTTTACCAAAATTATTTTGTTTGACTACAGTTGTAAATATCTTTTAAAAACGACTCTGCATAGCAGTGTAGAAATACCGCAAAGGACTTAGTTTTGTCAGAGATCAAGGATTAGTGCATTAAGAACAAAGTTTTTGCACTAAGGTCACTTGAACGGTGTTTAGGAGCACAACTAACATGGATAAAAGAAGATATAAGCATCGCGATAAAGTACAAATTTCAAATCATCTTGTTGAATGAATCCTATCTTGGAATAGTATTCTCTATGACAACGCCAAGGCTAAAAACATAGAAAAATAAAGACTAAGGAACACGAACCCACCAAAAACTAGGGATGCTCTCAGGTGTTCCGAAGGGTAAATAGAACCTGCTCCACAAATATAATATATCTCATTCGATTCAAAATTGAAATAAATTCTCAAATATTTAGTTTGAATATTGAAATAATTAAAATGTTAAGGGTCATACAACAACTGACGTCTTATATGACTTGCACGAAAAATATATATTGCTAATTTGTTAATTCAACAGTCAAAGATGAAATGGAGCTCAGTTCTGTATTTTTTTTTTTTTCTCAACTGTTACAACATATCATAATCTTTTTGTAGAGTTCCGTTTGAATACCTTCTAGTCTAAATATGGCTAAGTATGACCGCTCAAGTTTACTCGAAATAATTATCATTTTCTAAGACAGTTTTATACTATATGTTCACAGTGTTAAAACTTTATGTTTCTTTGCAAATAGGCATGCATGATGAGTGGAGCCCTTTTCAACTGATTTTTATAGTTTGTTCTTAGGTTTACTGTTACACCACTATCCCAGGTCAGGGAGGGTTTGCGCGACATCAAACTACTTTAGCACAAATACTGCTGTTATACAGGATCGCCTTTGATTTATAAACTAGAATCAATATACTAATAAATTTTAAAGATCATGTATATTTTTACAATTTCGTTCGTCCGTAGTTTACCGATAAATTGATTCAGTTTTTTTTTTCTCGCAGTTTTGGTTAACATTAGAATAGTACAAAGTGGAATTTGTGAAGCTTTTTATGATAAATGGAGGATTTTTGTTTTATTTTCGATTGATATTACCCCAAATTTTATTTTATAAAACAAATACAAAACACGTGCTGAAATAACATATGCATGCTCAAACTGTATGTACACACATGCGTACTAAACTGTCCCCAGTTGAATGATCATGAATTTTAATCGATTACACAGATGGCAATCAATATTGAACGTGGCACGTGTCGATAAAACATTAAATAAATTCGTTATTTTAAAGATGTAATTATAAAATGTTGAATTATTTATTTTAAAATAGTCTACTTCTATTTCATGTTCTTTGTGCCAATTATATCATATCATCTGGTCCCGTGTACTTGCATCACATTTGATTAAAGTTTTCATCAGAATCTTTCGACAATTTCGATCACAAAGATGAAGCTTTAATACGTTGAAAATATTTTCACGAGTTAAACAGGTGCTTTCTTTATCATGTTCTACGCATGCGAGAACGTATTCTTAAAAATATAATAGACACAAAAGACGTAAAATACGAAATCATTCAGTATAAAACTAAACGAGACACAGAGCAACTTAATTCAAAATTGACAATTCCGCCTTTTATTAAACACCAATCTGTATATGAATCTGGATGCATTCTAAATTTGTTATCCTTGTCACTTCCTGATTTCATTACGTTCAAAATTCAAAGTAAACATATTATCTATTCTTGATAAATTTAAATATACTGTCATTCTACTGACTCGTTCCAACTTGAAATGAATTTCAAATATCGATTTATTCGGGATAATGATTATGCAGTGATATAGTTTTACAAGGATTTGTATAGTAATTACTATACAATTCCTTGGCTGTTACAATTTTAAAACAACTTTTGACTTCAAAAGTAGGGAGGGTCATGATTTTTTTTTTGTCTGATTAAGATTTTATAAAAGTTTAATGCTATTGATCAAATTATTTTAAAAATTTATCACTATAATTAGGTTATGGGGAAAATATGGATTCAAATATTTTGTTCACCTCCTGGCCACAATTTTTTTGTGCATTAAACTGGGGATCAAAATATATCTTTGAGGAAGAAAACACAACCCCGTCCGTTCCTTTTGAAGTTAAATAGTCGTTCCTTATTCTGTGATTCCTGGTTGAACTTTTGTTGATCAGGAATGTTCCCTGAAAATAATTAAGGTGAAGTGAAATTGTAAACTAGATTTCCGGATCCTTGTTAAAAATTAAATCTTTTATATTTTTAATATTTGCTTTTCCGACGGATATGGTGAACAAATTAAAGTAAATAACTTAAACTGTTAAGACAATATATAGGTGTACACTTATTGTCCTTTTACTATCTTTAACTGTGAGATGTGTGTATTATTCTCTGGCCGGGCCTCTAGGGCACACGTGTCAGGTTTGTCTGTCAATTCAGATGGACCATAAGATAGAAGACACAAAGTTAAAATACATATTAAAGGAGGTGGCAAATACAAATAGATAGCCGTGAAATATTAAACTATATTTAGGGTTAGGTCCGATGTTTACCAAATAATGATTTTAACATGTATTTTATATACATGTAGGATGGTTAAATCCGATGTCATCATGAAAATGATACATAATGATCAAATTTATAAATCTAAAGAAGAAGTTATAAAACCAAAATATATTTTCTATTTAATTACAATGTGTAGTTTTAAAAGGAAGAAATAATCTTGGGAACACCAATAATCAAGTGTTATAATAAGAGTTTGGCTGTTTACACGAGAAAAACATCTTAATGATTAAAAAGAAGTTTTAAGCACCACTATTAACGTGAACCTCTATACGTAAGATTTCATGGGACGGCATTTTATCATCTACGGGTAACATATATGTAGCTCTGTAACACCCGGAAATATCAAAGTGAATCACTACCTATACAGAATATACCATGTCAAAGAAACTCTCTCGATTTTAAATCATGACCATTCATGATTAAAGAAAGGTCTTAACTTAGAATATAGGACAGAAAGTCACAGGACAAAAAGTCACAGACAAAAAGTCACGGACAAAAAGTCACGGACAAAAAGTCACAATTCAGTTTTGAGATTATTTTTCTTTGAATAAGAAAATACTTATTTAAAAAAAAACTTTTTGTATTTTCTTGAAATATTATATATAAAGCAACTTTGTAATTAAAATTTATTTAATAGATATCAATAATGATCATATAATTGTTAAGAAAACAAAATGTCAAAGTGGCTTGGTACTTAAACGGCTTCATGGTGCCAAGAAATAGATCATTTGCATTATTAAAATTTAATAAATTTTCATTTATCAAGGCTAAAGAACAATTTCCTAAACTGTAAAATGAATATATGTAATAAAAAGAAAATATTTCAAGATCTTTCTCTTATATATTTTAACAATTGTCAAAAATTATTTGTGACTTTTGTCCTGCGACTTTCTGACCTTAACTTATATCACTCACACTTAACTGAAAAAAAACCAAATCTATTACATCCATGAAATTCATAGAATACACCCTAATATCGGCTTCAGTTCTTAGTGGACAATCCGTATTAATTTGTTTTAATTTCAATGAATTAATACATAGTAACAACACCGAAATCAATTTGATAGTCAAAATTGTTTCCTTCAAATATTACATATCCTCATTGACATTTGGTCTGAAAATAAAATGTGAATTTGGATTACAGAACATGCAGAATTGTGAATGTTATAAAACCTTATTATCATGAATAGATACTGAACACCAATATAAATATAAACCAGAATATACGTGAAACTTCGAGAGTACCTTACCCTATACAGGTAATATACATGTAACTCCGCTGTAATACCCGAACATGTCAAAGTAAATCACTACCTATACAGAATGTACCATGTCTCAGAAATTATCACCAGTCATCTTTTAAGAGGTGTCCTAGGTGGGATAAATGTTATAAATTCTTACTCAACTTTAATAACTAAAATAAATATTCTTACTCAACTTTAATAACTAAAATAAATATCTAGTTTTTAAATTACACCCATGAACTATATATATTTGTAAATTTACGTTTTCATCTGTAACTTTCGAAAAGGTGTGTTTTTAATTCCCTTTGGAACCATGCTTTTATTTTCAGAAACGTTGCAATCATAAAGTGGCTCTACGATTAAACAGTACATACCCCAAGCGCCCCCAAAAAAAAAGAATAAAAGATGGAAAAGATGTACATGTACAATAAGTCATCAAATTCAAATATTGAAATTTTTGTTATTGTTAACCAGATATATATATATATATATCTGAGTTAACATATAACAAAAATATCCATAATACACGGACTAACATTTTCTATGTTCGTTGGACCGTGAAATTGGGGTCATAACTAATTTAATTTGGTATCAAATTAGAAATATCATATCATAGGGAAAATGAATATTAAGTTTCAAGTTGATAGAACTTTAACTTCATCAAAAACTACCTTGACCAAACACTTTAACATGAAGCAGGACAGACGGACGAACGAACGGACGGACGGACGGACGGCCGAACCAAACGGACGAGTGAACGAACGAACGAACGGACGATCCGGACGGACGAACGAACGAACGGACCAACGAACGAATGGACGCACAGAACGGAAAACATAATGCCCTCCTACGGGTGCGTTTAAACACTGCTAAGGACTCCTTAGTGTACTAAGGACCAGAAGGAGTGGTATTACATGTAAACAAATTAATAAAGAAAATGTTTGACCCGAGACCCCTCCCTTATGATTGGTCAATACCTAAATAGGGGCTATAATTTCGAGACCGAGGCACTAAATGATTGCACTGAATAATTTCAACTACAACATGATGCCCTATGCATTTATTTACATACTTGAAGTCGTCTAAGGAATATATTTCTGGACAAAAACTAATTCAGTATACATTATGTTTACTGTACAAACAGACAACAGACAATATTGTGGTTTATATTGTTTAATTAATTTTTAAAGCAAAATTTGATTGGTCGATTGTTGGTTGCTTAACGTCCAGTGGCAAACATTTCATGCATATCCAGACGAGAAGTCGTTTCAGAAATAGATTATGAAAAATTATATCTTTTGCTCTAAATTAACGCATACGGTTCTGGCAATATTAAGAACATTGTAACTTAAGTCTCAGGAGTTATTCGTATATAAGTTAAGGTCTTTTAAACATATACCCACTGTATTTGTTTGCACCTGTCCTAAGTCAGAAACCTGTTGTTCAGTTGTTGTCGTTTGCTAATGTATAGTTCATAAATGTTTCTCGTTTTCCTTTTTTCGTATAGATTAGACCGTTGGTTTTCCTGTTTGAACGGTTTTACACTAGTCATTTTGAGGCTCTATATAGCCAAGACTCCGTGTTGAAGGCCGTTCTTTGACCTATACATTTTTAATAGTCGTCAACAAATTTAAAGAGAACACAGAGTGTGTAAAGTTTGTAAAATTTTCGATGAGGAGAAACACTTTTCCTCCATTGCCAAATCAACTGTAAAGCCACGGTCACACCTTAACGGATAGCTCGAACGGATGCCTAACGGATAACTTTTTCAACCCGTTCATGTCCGTTAGACGTCCGTTCTTATCCGTTAGACGTCCGTCCATATCCGTTGCATGTCCGTTTAGCGTACGTTTTATCCGTCGACGTCCGTTCTGTCCGGTGGAAATTTTGAGCATGTTCAAAACTTTGAACGGACGTCCAACGGATGAAATGTCCGTTGAACGTCCGGTAAACGTCCGTTTTGTACGGTACTCGTCCGTTTCGTTTCCGTATTGTATCCGTTACGTGTCCGTTATACATCCGTTTGAGGTCTGGAAGATAAATTCACCAACGGACTTCTACCGGACGTTTAACGGATAAAACGGATGTTGAACGAATGAGAAACGGACGTTTACCGGACGTATAACGGATAAAACGGATGATGAACGGATCTGAAACGGATAAATGCCAATTGAAAATTTCGCGTCAGAAATGCCAATTATTGGTATGTCAGATTTCTTAAGGTTCATGAATTCTTATTATTCATAATCGATCTTAGAGTAAGGGCACGTCTTCACAATCAAGCAGCTCTTATTCAGGCCAGACACTGCCCTTTGGCGGCATTTTGAAGAACAAACCAAAACCAGTTACACAGAAACATTTTGAATATTTATGCGAATTACATGTATTATTATTGTCGCCTTTAATTTTTCCGTATATCTTGTTCATCCGTTTTATCCGGTACGCTTCTGTTAGGTGTCCGTTTTATGCGGTACTCGTCCGTTGGATGTACGTTCGACATCCGTTCTGTCCGGTACGTTTCCGTTTCTCGTACGTTGCATATCCGGTGTGTGTCCGTTATGCATTCGTTACACGTCCGTTTTATTCGGTCAGTACATCAACGGACTCCTAACGGATAACAATTTTGTCAACGGACAACTTTTATTTTCATCCGTTAGGCGTCCGTTCGTGCTATCCGGTAAGGTGTGACCGAGGCTTTATATTAGCACTCATACCACATATTTTTATATCTATTTTGAGCATAGACTATCAAAGTTTGTTATTGTCGACATTTCTATTCCTTTTTTCTTGATAAAACTTTTCAATACATAAACATTTTAACAAGATGACCATATTCTTCTTAAAAGTTGACGCACATCAAAGCCAAGCACACAAAAAAGTTTATCGGAAGAGAAATAAAACAAAAGCAAAATGATTTGTACTTTTAATCTTTGTAAATAAGTACAAAATATTTGATTGTACATATTTAGCACTAGTCTTAACAATTGTTTATTACTTAAAATAAGAAAGATTATGATTTTTTATCAGTTGCTATGTAAGTTGGCTCGTATCAACCGTTCACTGATTTTCGACACGTTCCTAAATATTGTTCAATTACTCATTTATTTGTTGTTCTTTTTCAATAAAACTTGATAATTATGTATTAAATATCAATCTTTACCATAATATGAAAACAATGTACATGTAACAGCACCTCTTCTAGTCCATGGTGGCATAACTTAGGTCTTTAGGGCACTAAGGAGTTTTTAGCAGTGTTTAGACGTACCGGCCCCTACTATCGTAAGCGAAGAAAATAATGACAGAAATAAACTGGAAATATATTTATGGTGTGTAAATGCAAATGCAGCTATGCAGATTTTCTAGGAAGTTGAATAACTACTTCTAACCACAGCGTACATGTACATTTTTAAATGACGCCTTCCACTATTCAACCAAGAATTACAATTATGAAATGCTATAATTGGTGAGACGTTATTCCTATAATATGTGTGTATGCATCATCTTTATATTTAAAACCAAATCATTTGTGTATTTACCCAGTGGCGGATACAGACATTTTCATAAGTGGGGGAGGGTGGCCGCCCGGTCATGCTTCAGTGATTCCCTATATAATCAACCAATTTTCCCCAGAAGGGGCCCGTGCCCCTAACCCCCTCTAAATCCGCCTCTGTTACCCTTACAACATTTAAGAAAATTTCGTATACCCGTTCCTATTATGAACAGAAATATGTTAAATGTATGCAATTTATATGATTATTTTCTTTTATTTTCAACATATATTTTAAATTGTGACTACATGTATCTATAAAAGTAACTTTCTATCTGTATAAACCAATAATCAATAAGTACATACATTTTTGGGAAATTATCAGCAATAATAATTTCAAAACACAAAGAAAGTTTTAGTCACGAATAATATTCTAGTCTAACGTGTTGACGTGTCCGTTGTCGGAGATTCAAATAGACCTAGACGAACAACACACTCTCTTTAGAACATATAGTTTGTTTTTAGTTTCATAAAATTTGAGTTATTATCAAATTCTGTTGAAGGATTTATTGTTGTAAGTTAATGTAAATGTTCAGTTGCAAATACTACATGCATATCGAGGACAGTCAAAATCGGAGAAATATAGTAACTGGCAAAACTATTCAGGCATCTCCACCTTAAATAAATCTTCATGGAATGCTACCTATACTTTAAGTTTATAAAAAAACCCACTTATATACGATTTTCAAGGGTTTTGTTTATGTAATTATAGTGTATTGGATAGATCTGTTGAACGCATTTTCCGTCTTGCCATTAGTTTCAATAAAGAGCTGGTGGTATTCTTAGCCCCAACACCATGTGTTGTTTGAAATTGCTTCTGATTTTTTCACAGTTTTGGTTTAGATGGTGTCACAGTCTTCTCTCAGTAAGACAACAGGGTTGAGTACGGTGCCCTGAGGAGTTCAAAATGGGTCCTCTACAAAAGAGAAAATCCCACACATGGAGGCGGGCCTCTTTGGTCACTGAATAATAATGTATACTAGTTCAGTGAAATGGTTGCCACCCTTCACTACAAAATACGCTTTTGGACTTAAATTGAAAAAAAAAGGCACACGAGATTAACAAAGGATAAAGGTTTCTGCTTTGTGACAGGCGATAAAATGTAATTTATGACTTTTGGTATCTCAGCCTGCCCTATTCCTTTAACAAATGAGGAATAAACAACCACACTGCATAAAACAGGAGAAAACTTAATTTAAAAGAAGTTAGAGTCCGATGTTAGTATAGGTAACAGAAGATACTACGCAAATGGCAATAATAAACATAAAATAACAAAGGACCAATAGCAGTAACTGAATGCAAGCTCCATGCTTGAAATAAAATTATCGGAATTGTGTCATTTGTAGTAAATTTACATTTCTTGAACACTGAAATCTGGGGATATTTGGTCAAACTAGATAATACCTTTACTTACTACCAGAACATATAAAATATTCTCTTTTCAGTGGTTTTGTTCCCAAATAGATTTTTCTCCCATAGGATATTTTCTTTCTCCCATAGGATATTTATTTCTCCCATAGGATATTTCTTTCTCCCATAGGATTTTTTCTCTCTTATGATTTGCTTTAATCTCCATAGGATTTTTATTCTCCTTAGGATTTTTTTATCCCACAGGATATTTTTTCTGTAATGAAATCCCTTAGGATTTTATTAATCCTATCGGATATTTTTATCCCAGGATTATTTTATTAGACAAATATCCTATAGGATAAAAATATCCTGTAGGAACTTCTTTTATTTTTCCTAAGGGACTTTTTAGTCCTAAAAACTGCATGTTGACTCTTAATGTCTTGATTGTCTGTGTCGTTGGGTTGTTGTCTCATCAATATTTACCGTTATCCCCTTTTATTCGAACCCAAAGGGTTTAACCTGAGTATAGAAATATTGTCCACTCTTGACTTTTCCCGCTCGACTGTAAACCTTGCTGAAAAAGTTACGTCCATTTGAATAAGATTTATCTATGGCAAGGATAAAAGTCACTAGAATACAGTTGAACCATGATTAAAACCTTACGGTTAAGCTATTACCACTCTAACCTATCCTTTTTTCAACGGTAGACGAATGCCTACCCAACCCCCATCCCCAAAAATGAAAATGAGTTAACAGGCTATAACGGCCACTTTAAGTAAATTCTTTATGGTGTTTTTTTTTTAAATCAATGCCTATTGCAGCTATCATTTTCCGTTTTTGGACAGAATAAAAAGAAGGAGATGTGGTTCGATTAACAATGAGACAACTATTACACTATTACTATCCACCAAAGTTCAGATGAAGCTGATGTAAGCAAATATAAAAAAGAAGATGTGGTATGATTGCCAATGAGACACCTCTCCACAAGAGACCAAATGACATAGAAATTAACAACTATATATATATATAGGTTACCGTACGACCTTCAAAAATGAGCAAAACACATACCGCATAGTCAGCTATAAAAGGCCCCGAAATGACAAATGTAAAACAATTCAAACAAGAAAACCAACGGCCTAATTTATGTAGAAAAAATGAACGAAAAACAAATATGTAACACATCAACAAACGAAATCCACTGAAGTACAGGTTCCTGACTTGGGACAGGCACAAACGTACAGAATGTGGCGGGGTTAAACATGTTAGCGGGATCCCAACCATCCCCCTTACCTGGGGCAGTGGGTCTCTGGTGGTATAAATCTTACTTCATGAAATTTAAAATTATATCTTTTTTTTTTCATTAATAGGCTATCGCAATAAAGATATAAGCTTAATAAAATAATTATTTCAGATTTTCACTCGTTCAAGAAATGTAGTACTGGACAAGAATGAGTTTTAATGGCGAAATGTATTTTTTCAACAAAATTGGCAAGGGTAAGCTGTTTTTATAATGTTCAACTCTATCAGGAGTTTCAAAAAAGAGTGGAATAAAAACGATTAAAGACTATTCCAAAAACAGTCTAACTTGCGAAGCTTTCTTTAGTATTCAATTTTACAAAAATAGTGATTCTTTTGTAGATTTACAACTTTGAACACAATAAAAAGTCTATTAAAATTGGTAGATGGCAAAATAATCAGAGAGAACATTTTATTTATACTTTATGTATAATTCAGGTGAAATTGAGGACGAGTTTCATTTTCGGAATAGGCAAAAGTAGACAAACGCTGTTAAAACGGGGTTTTGGTCCCTAAGGACGCCACATTTTTTAATGATTTCGATCTATATTTTTTTAACGTTTTCAAATGAAATAAATTGAATGGAAAATTTTCCGACTTTTTGAAGATTTCTCAATTGGCTTCAACTATTACAAAGTTGAAACAAAACGAAAAGTTTATTTAACGTTTTTGCAAAGGCAGTGTCTGCGCATACCCGCATGCGGGGACGCGAAGCCAATTTGGCCTTCGTAGGCTACGCGTACCCGCAACCGATTTTATAATAAACTGTCATATGATCGGGAATGAAACGTGACAGATACACGAAAATTATCGGTGAATTCAGTGAAGAGAATGGCAAATAATAACTTGTATTTACTGTATTAGTTCGAAAAATAAAAATTAAACGTAAATGCACATTAAAATATAAAATTTTACTGAATTTGAATAAATATATGAAGTGAAAAAAGAGTTTCTATTTTTCTAACTTATACATTAAATACAAATTATTATTTGCCATTCTCTTCACTGAATTCACCGATAATTTTCGTGTATCTTTCACGTTTCATTCCCGATCATATGACAGTTTATTATAAAATCGGTTGCGGGTACGCGTAGCCTACGAAGTAAAATTTGGCTACGCGTCCCCGCATGCGGGTACGCGCAGACACTGCCTTTTGCAAAAACAATATATTTATTATTTGTATGTGTTTAATACCATCCATAATCGCAGTGACACACCTAATCATTTAATATCAAACGACCTAATCAACACGATAAATTAATTGGTAGTGAATATGATCATCGGTCGTGCATAACAAATCCAAATTGTCGGCGCGTGCCAATAAAAACTTCTAAATAGCTTCTCAAATATTGAATTGATTTTATCAAAACAAATAACATAAGATCAAAAATTAAATTGTCTATCGAATGCATACCTATTACATCTCCTGGGTGTATTTTTATGTCCTGAGTGTACCCAGGAAGTCCTGGGCGGTTTTTAGACGTACCGATCCTCAATATCTTTTAGAATGAAGCGGAGCATCGCAATTGCGTTAAAGGGAAAATTCGCGATTTTTCACTTATCATCTTATTATGTTCATAATACCATAAAAAACATATTCACCAAGTTTTATTTTGATATGAAAACTAATAAAGAAGAAAATTGGGAATTATTAATTTTATTTCTTCAAACTTCCTGACCTATGTGACGTAGTTTAAGTCTTTTTGCATGCCGGGAGTGAAATTAATCTCATTTAAGTCTTGTTCGTTAACCATCTAATAACGCGATTTAAAGCGCATCGACGACTTTTGGTGTAGCTATTAACCAACTAAAAATAAGTGATAGCCATGCAACTTTTAAAATTAGATTGTAGGATTTATGTGTGGATTTTTTATACGAATTTTAGTATTAAAAGTAAATCATACAATAGAACATTTTTATGATTTTTTTTCTACAAATACTTTAAACAAACACATGAAACTGACATGATCGATAGTGTATTAAAAATACATGTTTGTATTCTGACCTTTTTGCTTCAGTCCAGCAAACATTTTCTGCTTGTACTGTGTATTGTTATGTGACACTTAGTGAATGTTGAATGCGTGGTTAAACTCAAGGTAATTAAAAGATTAGCATTATGTAATTCTAATCTTTTGATCTTCATTCAGTGAATTCTAGCCGTCACGGTTCACCGTTCCAGGTGTGAACAACATTTCGTATGAATGATCCTTTTGCGCCACAACTTTTTTTCTCCATTGCTACGTTTGCGCCACCTGTTTTAAAATTACATGGTATCATTTGCGCCAAAAACGAAACATACGATTGCGCCAATTAGAAGAAAAATTACTTTCCTTCTCCTTTATTGGGACTTGGAACCGGCAGTTTACACTGCAAATGTTTCTTTTTCTGAAACATACTTTCTTCTTACTGCTGCTGCATAGGTACTTCCCAATTTAATGTATGTAGTAGCTTGTATATTCACTTTATTGTCCAAAAAGACAAAACACTGAAGGATGAAATGCAGTTCATAATAAATCCTGTGGAATGCTTCTGCTCCATGACTGGTACGTCTTGCGTTAGATAGAGTTTCAGCCCATACGGATGGTGGGAACAAAGCACTGTGTCATCAACATATGTGGCTAAAACATAATCAGCAAAAGCTTCTATTTTCTTCTCTTTTTGACTTACATGTATCTTGTATTAAATATTCAGCAAAGCAATAAGTTTTCTCTCTCTGTACATTGACTGTCTGAATGCTTTTTAAGTCATTTCTCCAGATGTTCATCTTCATTGTGAAATTTCCGAACATATGATACTTTTAAGCCAAAATAAGAATACATATTAATCATTAATATTTATGATAGATATGTTTACAGGTAAATTGGCGCAAATGAGTTCCGAATATTGGCGCAGTTGATACATTTGGAAAACAAAATTTGGCGCAAATGATACCCTGAAAACAGTAATTGGCGCAAAGGACTGCTGCCGATAAACGGGAGTGATAGTTTTAGTTTACAGAAATGTGAAAAAAAAGAATTAAAATTAATTTACGGGAGTAATAAGGTCGCACAATAACTGGATAGCCGTTGTATATTTTTATATTTTGCATAAGCTCACTTTTAAATGAATTATGACTTCTGATTACTTTTGTAACGATGAATTAATTTAATTAAATAAATTTATAAATAATAATAGCCTTCTAAACACGAGTGTATTAACCCAAAATTGTACTATTTTAAATAAGAAACCGTAACCTTTAATATTTGAAACAGATCATTACCGATTGCAATTATATAATTTAGTCCATCCAAAGCGATCTTTATTTACATATTTAGGAATTAATATTCTCATCAAAATATTTTAAATCTCACAACGCATAAATATACTTCAGCTATTTGAAAAAAAGATGTTTAAAAATTGACAGGAAATTTAAGGATCTTCTTGGAATGGAATCGAAAATTACAAACAGATATTCTTTTCAAGTGTAATAAAACATCAACAAAATTTATACATAATCGGAATGTCCTTATTAAAATACTCTTCGTCTCACAACGTATAATACTTTAAGCTATTTGACCAACGATGTTTTAAAAAAAGACAGAACGAATTTAATGTCATCTTTCCTAATTTTGAATGTAATTATAAGTCTGTTTTAACTGGCAAGAATACCCTAAAGCGGACAAGCAGTTTATTCTTTAAATTTCTGTTATTGAATATCAAGAAAGAAAATAAATCCGAAATTGATTTGAAACTTTGATACTCAATAGTTTTCCGGGAAAATATTCACATCCCTTGGGGATTATTAGTGTACGTCCAGTTGCATATATAGTACATGCATGTCGGAACAATTGTGATGATGACGAATTTCTTCCTTTATTCGAAAACAATCTAATTGATATATAAATCTGTGATTTTACTATGTCCATAACTTCGAAGCAAGTTATATATCGACCTGTATTTAAATCAAATTGGTTCTCTTCTTCTTCTTCTTCTTTTGGTATACAATAGTCTATCGACATTCGATGATTACATACTGTTGGCATACGTGGACTAGTCTATTTACAAAACTTTTACCCCAATTTACACAAAATGTATGTTTCTTTCTTATGTTCAATGTATACATGTATATATTTCAAATTGCGCTATAGTTCCGTAACTTTCTATCCAGGCGTATTACGAATGGTCGACAAGTGCGTACATTTTTTTAATCAATATTTCTGGTATGTTCCAATCTGTCCTTCACTATTGACAACGAGTATAATTTTAAACTTACATTTTCCCAAATTTACCCTTGGAAAAAATATGTAAATAGATTTTTATTTTATCAAATCTTTTTTTTTTTGTATTATTAAGATTTTTATAAATAATATTCTTTACACCAGAAATGTTATTTATAAACAAACGTATGAGTTAAGTAATAGCTAGTATATCACTTTCGGACACGCAAGACAGAGATGTATATTATACACCTGATAGTTCAAAATGGAAAGTCACAAGTTATCGGCCGTGTACACTGATCAATACCCTCAGAAGTGAAACGATGCATGAACTTGCAAGCCCGACAGGAAATCGCTTGAATACCTGGACGTGTCACCTCATAATACCCTGGGAAGTAATACCTTTAGCCGTGCTGGTGATCAGATGAGGGAAGGTCCGAATGTATTTAAATTAAGCTTATTACATACATGTAAAAGAATTATAAACAAATTAGATTTTCGAAAACAATTTTCACGGAACACTTATTTATGATTTGAACTTTGACTTTTTAACTAATTCCAATATAAACAGTTTAAAAATGACAGACCATGGTTATTTAAAAATAACAACATTTTCCGTATCAAGTTAGTTAGTCGGATAAAACAACCGTACGATTGACAAGATATCGACACGCAATTACGACTACATCAGGTTACTGTAGTTTTTGTCCTTTGTGGTTTATAGACATATCTTGGTTTATAGACATATCGTGGTTTCTAAACGGAGAAGATGACAAAATGGCCGAACGCAGAGAATTGATACTCTAAATTTAAAATCGATGGTGATCTCTTATCTAGCAGAATAAAACTTTAATATCTATGAATTTGAGCATTTTATACAGAATGGACTTAATATCAATTTTTGATTTTTTTGCGAAGTTTCCGTTTAAGATAATATTCAATTTCCTCTGGCCGTTCAAATAAAACGTTTCAACTTTACTTAGTAGACTATTGTTTTTCTTAAATTTAGAAATAGAGTCGACACTGAGAATTTTTGGATCAGGTTTATTCCACTCACGAATTGTAGAGGGAATAAACGATTCAGGTAAAGTCTGCAAAATACAGTATTTAAGGTGCATCTTCTAATTCTTTATCTTTAATCTTTACAAATTCTAGAGAAATAATAAGTTATAACTACCCGATATTTCTCAACCATATAATAAATTTCTACTCTATTAAACGAAAAAATTATTATCTCAATTACCAGATTAAAATTTCACACCTACTTAAACATTGAAGGTGTACGCTTACCACCATGTGTATATACCCAGAAACTGTTAGGTGTGAAAACACAATAGATGTAAGAAATATGAGTCAATTTTATGAGGGTCTGTATGGGGGTCCTTCAACACTGTATTCTATTATTTTTCAGTCTTTTTCTGTATTCTTTATATATTAGCACTGCGTCATTCTCTATAAGTTTTTTTTTTTTCGATCTTCCTGTATTCATTATTTATTTGCCTTTATTCGGCACTTTTTACCATATATTCTCTATTCCGTAAACCCCACCCAGACCCTCTTTTTTTAATGAACCGTTAGAAAAAAACATTTTGAATGTGGCATTAGCTTGAATTCACCTCTACACCAACCACAGGTGTTCTTTGTAATCTTTTGTTGTAAATAACAGTGTCTCAGCTAAATGTGACAAGTGACATGATTACATTACAAGACATCATTTTTTACAGGAAGTTTTCAACTTATTTTTACCAAAAATTATTTTGTTTGACTACAGTTGTAAATATCTTTTAAAAAAACGACTCTGCATAGCAGTGTGTAGAAATACCGCAAAGGACTTAGTTTTGTCAGAGATCAAGGATTAGTGCATTAAGAACAAAGTTTTTGCACTAAGGTCACTTGAACGGTGTTTTAGGAGCACAACTAACATGGATAAAAGAAGATATAAGCATCACGATAAAGTACAAATTTCAAATCATCTTGTTGAATGAATCCTATCTGGGAATAGTATTCTCTATGACAACGCCAAGGCTAAAAACATAGAAAAATAAAGACTAAGGAACACGAACCCCACCAAAAACTAGGGATGCTCTCAGGTGTTCCGAAAGGGTAAGTAGAACCTGCTCCACAAATATAATATATCTCATTCGATTCAAAATTGAAATAAATTCTCAAATATTTAGTTTGAATATTGAAATAATTAAAATGTTTAGGGTCATACAGCAACTGACGTCTTATATGACTTGCACGAAAAATATATATTGCTAATTTGTTAATTCAACAGTCAAAGATGAAATGGAGCTCAGTTCTGTATTTTTTTTTCTCAACTGTTACAACATATCATAATCTTTTTTTGTAGAGTTCCGTTTGAATACCTTCTAGTCTAAATATGGCTAAGTATGACCGCTCAAGTTTACTCAACGTAATTATCATTTTCTAAGACAGTTTTATACTATATGTTCACAGTGTTAAAACTTTATGTTTCTTTGCAAATAGGCATGCATGATGAGTGGAGCCCTTTTCAACTGATTTTTATAGTTTGTTCTTAGGTTTACTGTTACACCACTATCCCAGGTCAGGGGAGGGTTTGCGCGACATCAAACTACTTTAGCACAAATACTGCTGTTATACGGGATCGCCTTTGATTTATAAACTAGAATCAATATACTAATAAATTTTAAAGATCATGTATATTTTTTACAATTTCGTTCGTCCGTAGTTTACCGATAAATTGATTCAGTTTTTTTTTTTCTCGCAGTTTTGATTAACATTAGAATAGTACAAAGTGGAATTTGTGAAGCTTTTTATGATAAATGGAGGATTTTTGTTTTATTTTCGATTGATATTACCCTAAATTTTATTTTATAAAACAAATACAAAACACGTGCTGAAATGACATATGCATGCTCAAACTGTACACACATGCGTACTAAAATGTCCCCGGTTGAATGATCATGAATTTTAATCGATTACACAGATGGCAATCAATATTGAACGTGGCACGTGTCGATAAAACATTAAATAAATTCGTTATTTTTAAAGATGTAATTATAAAATGTTGAATTATTTATTTTAAAATAGTCTACTTCTATATTTCATGTTCTTTGTGCCAATTATATCATATCATCTGGTCCCGTGTACTTGCATCACATTTGATTAAAGTTTTCATCAGAATCTTTCGACAATTTCGATCACAAAGATGAAGCTTTAATACGTTGAAAAATATTTTCACGAGTTAAACAGGTGCTTTCTTTATCATGTTCTACGCATGCGAGAACGTATTCTTAAAAATATAATAGACACAAAAGACGTAAAATACGAAATCATTCAGTATAAAACTAAACGAGAGACACAGAGCAACTTAATTCAAAAATTGACAATTCCCGCCTTTTTATTAAACACCAATCTGTATATGAA
This sequence comes from Mytilus coruscus, assembly GCA_017311375.1. Lineage (NCBI taxonomy): Eukaryota > Metazoa > Mollusca > Bivalvia > Mytilida > Mytilidae > Mytilus > Mytilus coruscus. Next base: position 85,276,296 of record CM029596.1, on the reverse strand, counting down.
TCTGGATGCATTCTAAATTTGTTATCCCTTGTCACTTCCTGATTTCATTACGTTCAAAATTCGAAAGTAAACATATTATCTATTCTTGATAAATTTAAATATACTGTCATTCTACTGACTCGTTCCAACTTTATAAAAATGAATTTCAAATATCGATTTATTCGGGATAATGATTATGCAGTGATATAGTTTTACAAGGATTTGTATAGTAATTACTATACAATTCCTTGGCTGTTACAATTTTAAGAGCAACTTTTTGACTTCAAAAGTAGGGAGAGGGTCATGATTTTTTTTTTTGTCTGATTAAGATTTTATAAAAGTTTTTAATGCTATTGATCAAATTATTTTAAAAAATTTATCACTATAATTAGGTTATGGGGAAAATATGGATTCAAATATTTTTGTTCACCTCCTGGCCACAATTTTTTTGTGCATTAAACTGGGGATCAAAATATATCTTTGAGGAAGAAAACACAACCCCGTCCCGTTCCTTTTGAAGTTAAATAGTCGTTCCCTTATTCTGTGATTCCTGGTTGAACTTTTGTTGATCAGGAATGTTCCATGAAAATAATTAAGGTGAAGTGAAGTTGTAAACTAGATTTCCGGATCCTTGTTAAAAATTAAATCTTTTATATTTTTTAATATTTGCTTTTCCGACGGATATGGTGAACAAATTAAAGTAAATAAGTTAAACTGTTCAGACAATATATAGGTGTACACTTATTGTCCTTTTACTATCTTTAACTGTGAGATGTGTGTATTATTCTCTGGCCGGGCCTCTAGGGCACACGTGTCAGGTGTGTCTGTCAATTCGAATGGACCATAAGATAGAAGACACAAAGTTAAAATACATATTAAAGGAGGTGGCAAATACAAATAGATATCCGTGAAATATTAAACTATATTTAGGGTTAGGTCCGATGTTTACCAAATAATGATTTTGAACATGTATTTTATATACATGTAGGATGGTTAAATCCGATGTCATCATGAAAATGATACATAATGATCAAATTTATAAATCTAAAGAAGAAGTTATATAAACCAAAATATATTTTCTATTTAATTACAATGTGTAGTTTTAAAAGGAAGAAATAATCTTGGGAACACCAATAATCAAGTGTTATAATAAGAGTTTGGCTGTTTACACGAGAGAAAAACATCTTAATGATTAAAAAAAGAAGTTTTAAGCACCACTATTAACGTGAACCTCTATACGTAAGATCTCATGGGACGGAATTTTATCATCTACGGGTAACATGTATGTAGCTCTGTAACACCCGGAAATATCAAAGAGAATCACTACCTATACAGAATATACCATGTCAAAGAAACTCTCCCGATTTTAAAGCATGACCATTCATAATTAAAGAGGGGTCTTAACTTAGAATGTAGGACAGAAAGTCACAGGACAAAAAGTCACAGACAAAAAGTCACGGACAAAAAGTCACAGGACAAAAAGTCACAATTCAGTTTTGAGATTATTTTTCTTTGAATAAGAAAATACTTATTTAAAAAAAAAACTTTTTTTGTATTTTTCTTGAAATATTATATATAAAGCAACTTTGTAATTAAAATTTATTTAATAGATATCAATAATGATCATATAAATTGTTAAGAAAACAAAATGTCAAAGTGGCTTGGTACTTAAACGGCTTCATGGTGACAAGAAATAGATCATTTGCATTATTAAAATTTAATAAATTTTCATTTATCAAGGCTAAAGAACAATTTCCTAAACTGTAAAATGAATATATGTAATAAAAAGAAAATATTTCAAGATCTTTCTCTTATATATTTTAACAATTGTCAAAAAATTATTTGTGACTTTTTGTCCTATCAAATTTGTGACTTTTTGTCCTGCGACTTTCTGACCTTAACTTATATCACTCACACTTAACTGAAAAAAACCAAATCTATTACATCCATGAAATTCATAGAATACACCCTAAAATCGGCTTCAGTTCTTAGTGGACAATCCGTATTACTTTGTTTTAATTTCAAAGAATTAATACATAGTAACAACACCGAAATCAATTTGATAGTCAAAATTGTTTCCTTCAAATATTACATATCCTCATTGACATTTGGTCTGAAAATAAAATGTGAATTTGGATTACAGAACATGCAGAATTGTGAATGTTATAAAACATTATTATCATGAATAGATACTGAACACCAATATAAATATAAACCAGAATATACGTGAAACTTCGAGAGTACCTTACCCTATACAGGTAATATACATGTAACTCCGCTGTAATACCCGAACATGTCAAAGTAAATCACTACCTATACAGAATGTACCATGTCTCAGAAATTATCACCAGTCATCTTTTAAGAGGTGTCCTAGGTGGGATAAATATTATAAATTCTTACTCAACTTTAATAACTAAAATAAATATTCTTACTCAACTTTAATAACTAAAATAAATATCTAGTTTTTTAAATTACACCCATGAACTATATATATTTGTAAATTTACGTTTTCATCTGTAACTTTCGAAAAAGGTGTGTTTTTTTTTAATTCCCTTTGGAACCATGCTTTTTATTTTCAGAAACGTTGCAATCATAAAGTGGCTCTACGATTAAACAGTACATACCCCAAGCGCCCCCAAAAAAAAAAGAAGAATAAAAGATGGAAAAAGATGTACATGTACAATAAGTCACATCAAATTCAAATATTGAAATTTTTTGTTATTGTTAACCAGATATATATATATATATCTGAGTTAACATATAACAAAAATGTGTCCATAGTACACGGACTAACATTTTCTATGTTCGTTGGACCGTGAAATTGGGGTCATAACTAATTTAATTTGGTATCAAATTAGAAATATCATATCATAGGGAAAATGAATATTAAGTTTCAAGTTGATAGAACTTTAACTTCATCAAAAACTACCTTGACCAAACACTTTAACATGAAGCAGGACAGACGGACGAACGAACGGAAGGACGAACGAACGGACAAACGAACGGACGGACGAACGAACGGAAGGACGAACGAACGGACAAACGAACGGACGGACGGACGGACGGACGGCCGAACCAAACGGACGAGTGAACGAACGAACGAACGGACGATCCGGACGGACGAACGAACGAACGGACCAACGAACGAATGGACGCACAGAACGGAAAACATAATGCCCTCCTACGGGTGCGTTTAAACACTGCTAAGGACTCCTTAGTGTACTAAGGACCAGAAGGAGTGGTATTACATGTAAACAAATTAATAAAGAAAAATGTTTGACCCGAGACCCCCCTCCCCCTTATGATTGGTCAATACCTAAATAGGGGCTATAATTTCGAGACCGAGGCACTAAATGATTGCACTGAATAATTTCAACTACAACATGATGCCCTATGCATTTATTTACATACTTGAAGTCGTCTAAGGAATATATTTCTGGACAAAAACTAATTCAGTATACATTATGTTTACTGTACAAACAGACAACAGACAATATTGTGGTTTATATTGTTTAATTAATTTTTAAAGCAAAATTTGATTGGTCGATTGTTGGTTGCTTAACGTCCAGTGGCAAACATTTCATGCATATCCAGACGAGAAGTCGTTTCAGAAATAGATTATGAAAAATTATATCTTTTGCTCTAAATTAACGCATACGGTTCTGGCAATATTAAGAACATTGTAACTTAAGTCTCGGGAGTTATTCGTATATAAGTTAAGGTCTTTTAAACATATATACCCACTGTATTTGTTTGCACCTGTCCTAAGTCAGAAACCTGTTGTTCAGTTGTTGTCGTTTGCTAATGTATAGTTCATAAATGTTTCTCGTTTTTCTTTTTTCGTATAGATTAGACCGTTGGTTTTCCTGTTTGAACGGTTTTACACTAGTCATTTTGAGGCTCTATATAGCCAAGACTCCGTGTTGAAGGCCGTTCTTTGACCTATACATTTTTTAATAGTCGTCAACAAATTTAAAGAGAACACAGAGTGTGTAAAGTTTGTAAAATTTCCGATGAGGAGAAACACTTTTTCCTCCATTGCCAAATCAACTGTAAAGCCACGGTCACACCTTAACGGATAGCTCGAACGGATGCCTAACGGATAACTTTTTTTCAATCCGTTCATGTCCGTTAGACGTCCGTTCTTATCCGTTAGACGTCCGTCCATATCCGTTGCATGTCCGTTTAGCGTACGTTTTATCCGTCGACGTCCGTTCTGTCCGGTGGAAATTTTTGAGCATGTTCAAAACTTTGAACGGACGTCCAACGGATGAAATGTCCGTTGAACGTCCGGTAGGCGTCCGTTTTGTACGGTACTCGTCCGTTTCGTTTCCGTATTGTATCCGTTACGTGTCCGTTATACATCCGTTTGAGGTCTGGAAGATAAATTCACCAACGGACTTCTACCGGACGTTTAACGGATAAAACGGATGTTGAACGAATGAGAAACGGACGTTTACCGGACGTATAACGGATAAAACGGATGATGAACGGATCTGAAACGGATAAATGCCAATTGAAAATTTCGCGTCAGAAATGCCAATTATTAGTATGTCAGATTTCTTAAGGTTCATGAATTCTTATTATTCATAATCGATCATAGAGTAAGGGCATGTCTTCACAATCAAGCAGCTCTTATTCAGGCCAGACACTGCCCTTTGGCGGCATTTTGAAGAACAAACCAAAACCAGTTACACAGAAACATTTTGAATATTTATGCGAATTACATGTATTATTATTGTCGCCTTTAATTTTTCCGTATATCTTGTTCATCCGTTTTATCCGGTACGCTTCTGTTAGGTGTCCGTTTTATGCGGTACTCGTCCGTTGGATGTACGTTCGACATCCGTTCTGTCCGGTACGTTTCCGTTTCTCGTACGTTGCATATCCGGTGTGTGTCCGTTATGCATTCGTTACACGTCCGTTTTATTCGGTCAGTACATCAACGGACTCCTAACGGATAACAATTTTGTCAACGGACAACTTTTATTTTCATCCGTTAGGCGTCCGTTCGTGCTATCCGGTAAGGTGTGACCGAGGCTTTATATTAGCACTCATACCACATATTTTTATATCTATTTTGAGCATAGACTATCAAAGTTTGTTATTGTCGACATTTCTATTCCTTTTTTCTTGATAAAACTTTTCAATACATAAACATTTTAACAAGATGACCATATTCTTACTTGAAAGTTGACGCACATCAAAGCCAAGCACACAAAAAAGTTTATCGGAAGAGAAATAAAACAAAAGCAAAATGATTTGTACTTTTAATCTTTGTAAATAAGTACAAAATATTTGATTGTACATATTTAGCACTAGTCTTAACAATTGTTTATTACTTAAAATAAGAAAGATTATGATTTTTTATCAGTTGCTATGTAAGTTGGCTCGTATCAACCGTTCACTGATTTTCGACACGTTCCTAAATATTGTTCAATTACTCATTTATTTGTTGTTCTTTTTCAATAAAACTTGATAATTATGTATTAAATATCAATCTTTACCATAATATGAAAACAATGTACATGTAACAGCACCTCTTCTAGTCCATGGTGGCATAACTTAGGTCTTTAGGGCACTAAGGAGTTTTTAGCAGTGTTTAGACGTACCGGCCCCCTACTATCGTAAGCGAAGAAAAATAATGACAGAAATAAACTGGAAATATATTTATGGTGTGTAAATGCAAATGCAGCTATGCAGATTTTCTAGGAAGTTGAATAACTACTTCTAACCACAGCGTACATGTACATTTTTTAAATGACGCCTTCCACTATTCAACCAAGAATTACAATTATGAAATGCTATAATTGGTGAGACGTTATTCCTATAATATGTGTGTATGCATCATCTTTATATTTAAAAACCAAATCATTTGTGTATTTACCCAGTGGCGGATACAGACATTTTCATAAGTGGGGGGAGGGTGGCCTGCTCCGGTCATGCTTCAGTGATTCCCTATATAATCAACCAATTTTTCCCCAGAAAAGGGCCCGTGCCCCTAACCCCTCTAAATCCGCCTCTGTTACCCTTACAACATTTAAGAAAATTTCGTATACCCGTTCCTATTATGAACAGAAATATGTTAAATGTATGCAATTTATATGATTATTTTCTCTCTTATTTTCAACATATATTTTAAATTGTGACTACATGTATCTATAAAAGTAACTTTCTATCTGTATAAACCAATAATCAATAAGTACATACATTTTTTTGGGAAATTATCAGCAATAATAATTTCAAAACACAAAGAAAGTTTTAGTCACGAATAATATTCTAGTCTAACGTGTTGACGTGTCCGTTGTCGGAGATTCAAATAGACCTAGACGAACAACACACTCTCTTTAGAACATATAGTTTTTAGTTTCATAAAATTTGAGTGATTATCAAATTCTGTTGAAGGATTTATTGTTGTAAGTTAATGTAAATGTTCAGTTGCAAATACTACATGCATATTGAGGACAGTCAAAATCGGAGAAATATAGTAACTGGCAAAACTATTCAGGCATCTCCACCTTAAATAAATCTTCATGGAATGCTACCTATACTTTAAGTTTATAAAAAAAAAACCCACTTATATACGATTTTCAAGGGTTTTTGTTTATGTAATTATAGTGTATTGGATAGATCTGTTGAACGCATTTTTCCGTCTTGCCATTAGTTTCAATAAAGAGCTGGTGGTATTCTTAGCCCCAACACCATGTGTTGTTTGAAATTGCTTCTGATTTTTTTCACAGTTTTGGTTTAGATGGTGTCACAGTCTTCTCTCAGTAAGACAACAGGGTTGAGTACGGGTGCCCTGAGGAGTTCAAAATGGGTCCTCTACACAAAGAGAAAATCCCACACATGGAGGCGGGCCTCTTTTGGTCACTAAATAATAATGTATACTAGTTCAGTGAAATGGTTGCCACCCTTCACTACAAAATACGCTTTTGGACTTAAATTGAAAAAAAAAGCACACGAGATCAACAAAGGATAAAGGTTTCTGCTTTGTGACAGGCGATAAAATGTAATTTATGACTTTTGGTATCTCAACCAACCCCTATTCCTTTAACAAATGAGGAATAAACAACCACACTGCATAAAACAGGAGAAAACTTAATTTAAAAGAAGTCAGAGTCCGATGTTAGTATAGGTAACAGAAGAAACTACGCAAATGGCAATAATAAACATAAAATAACAAAGGACCAATAGCAGTAACTGAATGCAAGCTCCATGCTTGAAATAAAATTATCGGGAATTGTGTCATTTGTAGTAAAATTTACATTTCTTGAACACTGAAATCTGGGGATATTTGGTCAAACTAGATAATACCTTTACTTACTACCAGAACATATAAAAATATTCTCTTTTCAGTGGTTTTGTTCCCGAATAGATTTTTCTCCCATAGGATATTTTCTTTCTCCCATAGGATATTTATTTCTCCCATAGGATATTTCTTTCTCCCATAGGATTTTTTTCTCTCTTATGATTTGCTTTAATCTCCCATAGGATTTTTATTCTCCCTTAGGATTTATTTATAACCCTTAGGATTTTTTTTTATCCCACAGGATATTTTTTCTGTAATGAAATCCCTTAGGATTTTTATTAATCCTATCGGATATTTTTTATCCCACGGGATTATTTTATTAGACAAATATCCTATAGGATAAAAAATATCCTGTAGGAACTGCTTTTATTTTTCCTAAGGGACTTTTTTAGTCCTAAGGGAGAAAATATATCCTATAGGATATTTTTATTCTCCTAAGGGATTAAAAATCCCTTAGGATATAAATATCCTGTAGGATATAAAAAATATCCTATGGGATTATGACTTTATCCTATAGGATTTCTCAAAATCCTGTAGGATTTTAAAAAATCCTACGGGAGAAAAAAATATCCTACAGGATTTTGTCACTGTTTTCACTCCAGTTGCCGAACCAGGCGAGCCACACCAAAAAAAAATTTGTATTGTGTTACCTATCCCCAGAGGTACATTATTGCCAAATTTGATGATTCTACGATAGAAAAAAGTGTGGTTCGAATTTGCACTCATGAGAAGTGCAAATTAATCCAAGAACATGTTCAGGGATAATGATTTGCATGACTTAGCAGGTTAATGGATTAAATGTATGCTGATTGGATATTCAAAATGATTGACATGGCTAATAACATATTTTTCTCTTCAAAATCAATGCAAACAAGGTTCTGCAATAGAGGCAATCGCAGCTAAAAAAAATCTGAACCCAAAAGGTTTGATACAAATAGCAACTATTCAACTAAAAGTATTTTCCTATTCTCCAAATTATACTCCCCAAAAAAAAACTTAAAACAAAAAATTAAATTAAAAAAAAACACCTGAACCCTAGTACTATACAATTCTGTTCAAACATTTCAAACGGTCATCAGTTAATAAAGGACCATTTAACCTGAAGAGTATTTTTTTAATGTAAACGATATAATTATCACATAACAGGAGCCAAACATGGTAAGTGTGTGAAAGTTGGGGGCGAGCGTAAACGAAAAAGCGCTTTCTGTTACTGCTGAGTAAAAAAAAAAAAACGTCAAATTGATTAAATGGTTATGCCCTTAACACCACACAAATATTGAGCAGGGTAAAATTGATTGGCGTACACATTATTTTGAGATCATCCCTATAGCTTACCTATATGATTTGTAGTCTTAGTCATACTCGGAATCTGAGTCAGACAGTTATTGTAAATCTCTATTAGGCATGAAAGCGCTAGTGACGAACTTTTAATGAATTTTAATTATTTGTATTTGTATTGTTGCTGTTCTTCATCATGACAGTCACTAGACGAATAATTCCATAGCTTAGTCGTCACAATAAGATCAGAACACTCACTAGCATCAAATAAGATGTTATGATAAATTTTGCAAAACCTTGAATTGAACGTTAAATACTATGATGATTGGTTTTGCTAATAATTCATTAATCTATCGATATATAAATGATCTTACCTCACTTATCCATGGGCGTTGTGAACAAAAACAATGTCTTCATAAATAATACAGTGAAAGATTGGAAAACGAACAAAACGACTTATCCCAACCCATTTTTAGTATAGACGTTCGCTGAACTTCACTTACTTGATTTATCTGACCTACGTATAAGGTTTTATCTTACATAATCTATCGTTATTATAGTGATAATATTACATATGTTGTTGACTTAGACAGTTGTTTGTATTATATTGTTCAAAGTACTCATGAATGTGCATGTGGGATATATAATAGATACAATAACGTAACCCTTTGTAGCGGACACAGGGTAACGTTATTAGGATACATTAAAACAAAACAATAATATTGTAAATCTGCAATTAAATTATGGAATAAGAAAATTATTGTATTATTTTCCACAGCTTCGTCAGTGTTGGTAAACAAACAGTAAAATGTCATTTTGAATTAAACAACTGTAAAAAAACTCTGAAATGACCCCCCTTTTTTCTCAATTGTTTTATACCTTTAAATTACAAAATTTTCCTTTTAGCTACATAACCGGTTGTGAGCAGGTAATTCTTATCCTGACCTATACCATCATTGTATACATGTACACCATAACTTTCCACTGGAAAACAACTTAATCTGAATATTTGGAACTTTTTGTTTTGCTTTTAATAGCCTTGAAAAATTGATCAAATTATCGCACATAATATGATCATAATAATCAAACGACATTATCATGTGATATTATACATTTATTTCCCGTGCCTGAGGGAGATTGAATGAAGATTTGTTTACCCAAGAAAATTCATTTTTCACGAGGCATCGCTCGAGGGAAATATGACTTTTCGAGGGTGAACAAATCTTCATATCTCCCTAAGCCAAGGAAAATGAATGTTTTATTCTATACTTTTTTTGACTTCCTGAACATAAATTATTAATTTAAATATTTTTTCCCTATCCACTTGTTTTTATAACTAAACATGACATAAACATTGATAAATAGTACCGTCCAAAAGTTAATTATTTATTCTTTTTGTTTTGTTTTTAAGTCTGAAACAATTTTGAACACGAAAATTACTATACTATCGCTATAAAAAAACGTTTCAAACATTATGTGCATTAACTGCGCGTAACGTGGCACAAGGAAATCCCGACGTTCAGAGGGGAATATGATACTCAGAGGGGAATATGAAGATTTGTTCAACATCTTATGGGATAGTCTCAAGCAATCAAATGTTGATTTCGCTATCAATATTGACATACAGTGGAATAAATCTAGATCAGTTAAGTGCCTGAACGTTTTCTGGGGATAGTCATTTATTCAGTATAAATAAATGTTCAACGTTCATGCTTTGAAAATGAAAGAAAAATAATTATCGCTTTGTCACATAACTTCTTTGCATAAAGCAACATTTATTAGATTCTGTCGATGATTCTCATAAAAATCGCCCGACATTCCTTCTCTTTTGTAAAACCTACTAATCTCACTGATTGCTTATGATCTCATAATTTTTGCGTGAACCCCATGGTGAGTTTTGGAAGCTTCTATGGGCCATTCGATATCCTCGGAAACAAGATTCTCTGAACGTCTCGAAAATATTCGATCATTTATACAGGTAGTTATCTGTGGCTTTGATACGGTCCCTCTATTGATATGTTACCACGTGACATTGTATTGATATTTCGACAATCAAATTAAAATTCATTTGTAGATAGGAAAGTAAAAATATAAAGAATTGATTGCAATAAGCAAGCCATTTATATATTCCAACCTATTTACTTTTGACAGAAACATGCGATTTTTATTTGAAAGTATCAAATATATGAAGTATTATGATATTGCAATTATATAATTTATGTTTTGAGACGGTCCCTGTACGCGTTGTTTGTGTAGTATTTAATACAAAGTGCTATTGTGCATTGTGACAATAAACATGGGAATATTAATATACTGACATTAAATTATGTCCCAAAATAAATTGATTATTTCTGAACGTTTAACATGTCGTCTTTTTAATTCCATCATAGCCTGAGCAAATGTCGGAAAGCAAGAAAAAAATAAACAAACCGATATTACTGTTAAAAATATTTATCTTAGGTCGGAAAAAAGAAAGATAATTAAACAAAACGATATTCTGTCTAAAATAGCTTTTTTCATTAATAGATACTAACAGACCAAGGGAATAATCATTAAAATTAATAAAGTTTAAACTGAATCTAAATTTATCATTAATAGAATATAATTAAGGATGTTCGCTACACTGTTTCAAAATAACAAACTTTTTAAAAGACTATTATCAATTGATAGTATATAAATAAAGGAACTGAAAAGCAGAAACAAATGTAGGGTCCGTGTGCTTGTTTTAGAGCTATAAGCCATTGAAAATTTGGCGGGAAATAATTCTCTCTAGACTTTTCTTACATTTAACATTGGCACCCTTTTTCTTTCAAAAATTATGAAAAAATAACAATGATTTAATAGGATTTTCAAATATGGCTTTTTAAACTATAAGTAATAAAATTATAAAAAGAAAAGTAGGGATTAGCGGGGAAAATTTTTTAATGACACTACATGGATAAAACCAGAGGATTCCGAATATGTGGCAAAAACTCAAAAACAAGAGGAGCGATCATCCGTAATAATGTTATATACATATTACCATCCCGCGGGTTTTAACAGTGAATACATTTATAAAATCAAATGCAACATATGAGTAATAATTATCAGTAATGAACACTAATAAATTAGTATCTAATGTTTAAACTGTAGGGAATGAAAAAAAAATGTTGCGTGATTATAATTCACAAGAATTTTGAATCCTTGCATTTCACAAAAAACGTAATTAATATTTTACAATAATCATAATTACTACGTATACATTACTAATTTTATACCGTTTACGTATGGTTTTATAAGTCTCTGCTTATATTTTGTATAGAAATAAAATAGAAAGCTAGACTTGAAGAAGAGAATGATTTGATAAAAATATTGTCTTTAGTATATACATGACGTTTGTGCTTATTGATAGTATATTTTAAATTTCTGGAAAAAGATTTATTAACAGCTAGGAATGTATGTTAATTAGATTATAATTCTATTTTGTTTTGTTTTTAATACTTCAACCTTATAGCATATTATTTTTCAATGATTGTGCGATTTTGAAAATTGTATGCATTGTGTTGACCAGCTACCCTACAAACTTCTTGCCGTTTATTTACATAATATTACTATTATATTTCACCCTGTTCATACGACACAACGCAATCGGATTAAAAATCTGGTTTGACAACAATATCGGTTTGCTTTGACACAAATTCCGGATTGAATGGTAATGAATCCGGAGTCAAACCGCTTGAGGTAGGCAGTTTGACATCCGAAAAACTATGTGTATGCGTAAACATTGATTTCACTCGTGGTAGGTGATTTTTTGTATTTATTATCTAAATCTAGGACACGTCAGTAAGAGCTTGACATGTGATTTTGAAGCATGCTCATCATTGAGGTACTCTGACATCTAGTTTTTTCTAATCTGTTTCTTTCTTTTTGAGTGTCTGTCCTATTATAAACTTTGAAATTTTCGAAATACTACGGATAACCCGAGAAATAGCTTACCTTGACTGTATTTGGCAAAACCTTTCGGAATTTCGGGTCCTCAATGCTCCTAAACTTTGTTTTTTATTTGGCCTTTTTTTTACTTTTTTGATTCGAGCGTCACTGGTGCGTCTGTTGTAGTCGAAACGCGCGTCTGGCGTACAAAACTTTAATCCTGACCACATGTCCATGATAAGTTTATTGAAACTGTTTTATATAAATTAGTTCTTCTGAGTGCATGTTCGGTTATTCACATATTCACAAGACTTATGAAAACAAGATATTTTTCAATACTTAGTTTTCCTGTCGAATTTTGAATTGATTTAAGTTACTTCAGGAAATCATGGCCTTAAAATTTGAAATGTTCTATCTGACCAAAATAATTGTCAGTATATAAGAGGTCCTAATGAAGTTGGTGTGTTACTCTCAAGAACAAAATACGAAATCTCCTTATAATTTGTGTCACAGAGTTACACTTCACATGGATATTGGACTTTCAATTTCTCTATACCACCTCTTCCATGAGTACAGACAGCTTCAATGAGTATAAGAATAATTTAAAGCATCCAGAAAACAAAATATGAAGACATGAAAGATAAAAAACTCATCCAGATTATAAAGCAACCTGAGTACTGAACTTTATATATCTTGATTGGTCTATGCAATTTGCTTTGGACATCCGGTTTGCAGAAATTGAGAATTGCAATAGGATTAGGTCTTTGTACATAAAACACGGAGAAAAAATTATGTACACTCCAAAGTAATAAATAAAATAGTCAATATAAAAACAAAAGATGTGGTATAATTTCAAATGGTAGATGTATACAATTTTTTATTTACAGCTAAAATCCAACAGTGATTTTAATTGACTTGTGCAAGAATTTACACACAATAACATATTTTCAATAAAGGTGTTTTAATATCTGTATTACCTCATTCTATTAATAGTCAATTATTTCATATCAAAAGCAAAAATAAATTCAGGAAAAAATATTTGGTGACAAGTCAGCGGTCTCGAGTTCACGTATTGCTTTTCTTTTTTTAAAGAAAGAAACTTGTTTTATCCCTTGTGAAATGAAAACTGCTTGAAATAAATTGCATAAATGCAGAAATAGTCTAAAATGTTAAGTATTGATTTCAGTGTTAATTAGTACCGCGTTGACCACAAAATTAGCAGAACTATCAGTTGGTGAACACAAAAGACGATAAGCAATCGAGAGAAATTAACACATTTCGTTTATAAACAAAAAAATGTCCTATGATCTGTGATATCTCTGATGCCTTGCTGTCCAAACTAATCGATATTATTCACTGCTGATTACGATGAAGATGTTGATCTGAACATATGTGAAAAGACCGAGGAAATTGTATTGACGAATGCTATTTAGTATTAGATTCATTCGTACCGTGTCACGTCTCTTACAGTCAAAACAGATATGTAACGTTGATTATAGTTTTGAATGTTTCTAAGATTCATTTAATAAATTACTGAATATCAAATTGCCTGAAGCTTTAAAAAGGACCTAGTCCAAAAAAATCTGAACATTGCTACATATCCTGCAAGAATAGCCGAGCGCTTAAAGTCAGGCCTAAAGTGATACAAGCTGTCATAATTGTAAATTGCGTTACTGATACATTTTGTACATAATAAAACATTATGATTTATAGTCAGTTCGTTTTAGTTGAGTTTGAATATCCATTTGGCTTCTTTTAAGAACAACCATATACATTTTTTTTTTTAAATTCATTTTTCATATTTTATTGAAACCATTTTTTTTTTATTTATTTATTTTTTTTAATGGGAAATAATTTTATTTTTATAATCTATCGAATTGAAAGCTATTATAACTTTACTGTACCTAATGTTCAGGCAGTTAAGATGAAAAGTGATCATTTCAATATGATACTCAAGTAAAAGTTGATTTTATGCCAGAAACATGATGAAATCAGGGCACGTATTAGAATTTTTAACACTCCAAACCTATTATGCATGAACTTATCAAATGTCACCATGTATGGTTCACATATGGTTTGATTGGAAACCTAAACTAACTAAATCTTTGTGCATTGTAGAAAAGGATTCCTGGAATATGAAACTGATGAAGTTATTTTTAACATTCATGTACTAGTAGTACGTCCCTTGCTTTTAAGATGGCTGCATTTACTTACGGTGATTTATAAATTTAAAAGCAAACCACTTACATATCATATAGATTAATTATAAACATGATACATTTGAACAGGTTTTTATTTTTGTAGGCAAGAAAACTAAGCGTGTTAAATTCCTAAACAATTGTTGTGAACTTCATTTATCCAATAACTATATTTTGCCAACAAATAAGTTACGCATACTATTTTCCACCGTTTGAGAGCTGTGATCCATCCAGCGAGGACTATAAAATGATTATAAGTTAGTTCTTGCATAGCAATTATAAACTGAAATCTTATTTGAGTCATTATAATAAAAAATAAGGAATTGTGATATGACTTCCAATGAGACACTTATCCGTCAGAGAGCAACGGACGATAATGAATAACTACAGGTCACAGTTAGGTTTTCAACATTGAGAATACTTATTCTGAATATCTTTCTGCTTCATAAAGAAATTAATTTAAAGAGCTTTTCAAGAAGAAAATCGAGAAACAAAACAATAATGTTTGTGTACGTTTAGTTCATATATATGTATAGTGGAGCGGCGAAGAGGCCAATTTTAGAAATTCAAAATACCTTCATACCTCATGACATTATAATAGCTCATTGGAAAGCCTACATCAGGTACTTTTTGAAAATATGTGTCGTTAATATGAAAGCTCGTGCCATCATATCTTAAATCAATTTCAAATGTCATCACTGAAAAAAATCCTATTTTCATCTACAGAAAAAAATCAATAATCCATTCAATAAACTCTACGTCAAGTAGTATTATTTACCAATGCTTAACTTAAGTTTCAACTTAGATGTGTTTCATATTTGCAAATGACGTTAGTATAACGTATTATTTATCTTTTTCAAAGGTAACACGTTTGATGGAAATTTCAAAACCTTATAAATAACTGCAACAGAATGACTTCGATCTTTGACCTCGATAAAAAGCATATCTGGACAAGATATACATACTTGTTAACTTCTATGTCATTTGGTCTCTGGTCGAGAGTTGTCTCATTATCAATCATACCATCTTCTTATTTTTATATATATATTTGAGAATAATAGGTATCAATAAAGTATTCGAAATGCAATATTGATAAAATCCAACAGCATTTGCAAGACGAATTTCATCTCAAGTTTTCAGGATTCGACATGTCACTGAGTTATCTTGAAATAAATTCCCACTGTTAGTCTCAATACACGATGAAAATTTTTCAGATGATATAAGAAGCATGAGTTATTGAGGTGACAACTACGATTAACTTTCATCGACGGTACTGTAATAAATGCAAGCGGGTTTTATGACAAATTCAAAAAGTAAGACATGACCTATTTCATATACATAATGAAATGTCGAAAATTTACATACGAAATGAACAAGGAACACACCAATTTAGTCATAAAATATTTTCAATATATATTGTTCATGATATTCCATCTATGTTTGCTGGTACACCCTGGACATTGTTACAACTACCTACATTTTGACAAAACACAAATCCGTGCAAGAAAGATTGATTGATAGATTGATTATTGGTTGTTTAACGTCCAGTGGCAAATATTGCATTCATGTTCAGGAAAAGAACACATTAACAATTAATGCAATAAGTAGATCCTGTAACAAGGGCAATCCGGGTTGAACGTCAGGGAAATTATGACTGCCACTGGAGTATGAGGGTATGTTGGATAGGGACAAAAAATTACCACTGCAACAGGCCACCTTTTTACAAAAATTGTACGAATAAAATTGATCGTAAGTTATACTGAAATGTTCATGACTTACAAGTATTTGTTCTCTTTATATTGTTTTAGAAATGAGTCGCTGCTCCTTGCAAACGCATGCTGCCTGCACATGCTTTACCCCTTACACGCACAATCAGGGTCTTCTAGATGCCATTTGTACTTCAAAGAAAACAGACTCTTACTTGTCATTTTGCTAAATTTTCCAACCAAACTCACTTGACCTGTCATTATATGGATTGGAAACTTTTGCCCAACCCAAACTTTGCATACTGCATGTACAATATGTAGTACGTGTTGCTTAGACACTAACTCACATAGCGGAAGCTTTATTATATACTTTTATCTTAATGAATACCCAATTGTTGTCTTAGCAAATTTAACTTGTTGTGCGATTTATTGAACTTGTATTTTAAGTCGTATAACGCAGTAACAAACACCCTAGCATTATTTATAGCACTATCAACATCACCGTGTGCTAATGCTATAAGATAACTGAAGTTGATTACTTTCCTCATAAGGAGGATGCATACCGACTTTTCACCGATTCGACAAAAACTTGAAGTGGAATCACATCCATGCACTGAATTTCGGTGACAACTTGGTCAAAAGACGAACCAATGGTGTGAACTGGGATAACTGTCTGTTATCCTTCAAGTTGTCAATTGAACCAGTCTGAACCTATACTTCTTTTGTAATTTTAGGCACCAGGTAGAAATGTACAGCCAGAACAAGAACATTAGATTATTTGATTTGAAAACATTTTTATCCTTACCGTCTTTTCCTCCAAACATAACATCAGCATGAAAAGCATGGAAACAAATTGTAGTATCTGCCTCTTCAACGTTACAACGTAAAGTCGGACAGCTGATAATACAACCGTCTGTCAGCTTTTCAGCAATTTCCGATTTTGCTTAGATGTTATGCACGGGTTTTAAGGCGTCGCCAATAGAAATTTCGCTTGCAAATAAAATGCTCAATTTACCGTGCCTTGTTGAGAAAAGAACACTATGGTATCCATGTTGTGCTTTTTAAGTTAAGCCTTAAGTTTAGAGCAATTGCAGTAGGTAGGTCTTACTAGTGTTATTTGGTAAGAAACATAAAAATAAGGAGATGTAGTATGATTGCGAATGAGATAATCCACTAAAGTTCAAATGAAGTAAATGTAAGCAATCGGGTAAAACACAATAAAGGGAACAGTACGGTTGCACTTGAGGTATAAAAAAAAAAGTCAACACAATACCGCTTACCTATTTGGGCTTATAAATAGAAACCAGAACAATTTCGAATTCAGTTCATGTGTGACAAATATCCGGAATTGAAATTCTGATAAAATGCAGATGTTTAACCAATGATGCTTATTACTGATTTTCTTCAAAAAGTAAATCGGGTTGATTGACGATTAATATTACGGCTTTACGGTGGTACCTTGAAAGTACACATTTATTGCACATGCGAAATTTTATAGGTGAAAAACAGTGATTTTTTTGTGTTTTCCACACAATTTTCAGATGATTTGTGCTTTTAATATATGACTTATTAAAAAAAAAGGATTACTTATGATATTAATCTATCGGAACGACAGTGGAGACTTCGATAAAAGTCATTGGTATAACATTTACTTCGAATGGTTCCATTTTAGACGTTATAAGATGAATATATATATATATATATAGAAGTCTATAAAAGGACCAACCAGCAAATTTACTATGTACCGGATCGTCTAGAATAGACGATACTGTGCAGATAAGGAAAAAATTATTATATAAGTCTAAAATTTGCACAACGATACTAATATAAGATGGTATTATACGAAGATGTTGTTATTAAATCGTGTTGACAAATATTTCGGCTTAACAAATAGCCTTCTTCGGTGTATAGACTTATATATATATATATATATATATATATATATATATATATATATATACTAAAATAACGAGGTCCAATTTGTCAGCCGGCATGACATAAAGACGACGATTCAAAGAATTCAACTTTATATATAACTAATATAGGACAATGGTGTTGATTAAAAATTACATCATTCCAGGCCCTTTTGTTTTCCAAATAATTAATATAACCAATAATTAACAAGTTCCGGGTAGAATCCGCTACCGATACAAATAGTATATGTCACATATAGTTTCCGGTTTAAGTATGTATGTATGATCTGTATCTTCCTCCTTTAATAGGAGCACCACAATGGGATATTGTGTAAAGTAGGACACTGAACTTACCGTATCAGTACAGATTAAATGTGAGCATTAGCCTTCCCAGTTTCCCAGTCTGGCCTAGACGGGTCTTACTACCAGAAGTAGTTAGAAAACCAGGACGGGTTCAAACATAAAGATTTTTAAAGCACAGAAAAATGTGCACCTTATAATCAGCATGACTTTATTAGATGACAATACGAATACAAAAAGTAAAGGCTAAACATAAGGCGTAGATACTTTAATTCAGTCACGGAACCGCGATGTCGCGGGTGTGTTCTAGTATATATATATAATAACTATATTTTGTTGAACAATATAAAATCTATTATAAAACAGGTAGAATTTGATATTTTGCCAAGCATTTCTATTCTTTTTTGTGCTGAGTCGAGACAATGTGGTTGTTTTCTTTATACTGAAACTTTTAAAACTGTTTCAAAAGATTCATTTCGTAAACAAAACATCAATTTTAAAGGAGAAGGTCCGGTAAGGGCCGATTTTGGCCTCAAATTTCAGGTTCATCTGATGAAAGATTTTTGACACTTTTTAAACACTTAAGTGTCTACTTCAGTCGATTCAATTAATTTATGTGAAAGATTTGAACTGATGTAGTCATTAAAGACGCTCAAATTCAAGCTTAAGTATGAAAACTCTATCAAATATACCAAAAAATGTCACTTTTCAGATGGTTTTTGTCAAAAATGAAAGTGGCCGCATCCGTGTTCACTTTCAACTTTTATATATGTTATGTATTATCATCAAATACAACTTACATTTAAATATTAAGAATGAACACAAATGCGGCCACTTCCATTTAACCCGTCTAAAATTTAACTCAAATGCTAAAATTGTGAAGATTTCAGTAATTTAGCATGCCTTAATGATGCTAGTACTCGATATATGTGCATTGTATGGTCAAAAACAGCCCATATTTATGTAACAGATGTATTTTACTTTCCAATAAATAGCTAAAAGTTTACATTTTAACAATTTTGTAAAACTGCTATATTTTGGGGCCAAAAAGGGGCTCTTATTGGACCTACTCCTTTGATGCGGACGACGTAAAATTTCCGTATTCTGTATTGACGTCAAAACATATTACCAATGTCACAAAGAGGGTCAGTGAATGCATATCATAAACAAATATACGGTTAATGCAGTTTGACTGCACACATAGCATAGATGCAGTATAAATGTATAATTTGTATATTGTCTGAAATAACTGTAGCATTTAAATATATCGGTGCAGTGTACGTCTCCTTGTTAGAAAGAAAGGAGACACTTACCCTGTCGAAGCACCCGATCTGGATCCTGGTGGAGTTCATCTCATTCACGCAGTGTTTTTTTTTTTTTATTTTATTTTTTTTTACCTTGCTCTTCTTTATGAAGGTATGAGATTTAATAATCGGTAAACCACTGTTGCCTCTAATATTGACGATTAAACATTTCCTTTGTTCAGGCGCATTTAGAACAGACGTTAACCTTACGTTTGACGTCTTCAAAAATGAAGTCACAATTGAAGAAGCTCTATCAATTTGTCAAAATGCCTCATTTTGAAGGAACGTTATTAAAACTATTTGGATAGTTTAGAAAACCCATGCAGTAAAATTACATATCCGAATGTAAGTAATTTGACAGCTTATTGAAATAAACATTTGGCAAGTTGAAAAGAGAATTAGTAATATTTTTATCAATCTGTTAAGGTTGAACTATCGGCCACTGACTGCTTCTTTGCTGTAATGTTTTTAATGGTAGATTTTTTTCGTTTATGATCGAAATGAATTATATGAGATATAAGGTATACGCCAACGAAACAGCAGCTCAGTTGTTGTCATGAATACGAGATATTCCGTCATATAAACATGAATAAAGGGAACTGTAAATTATAAGTAAATACAACCACTACAAAACCTGATCACTTTGCCACTTTTTCAGGCCGTTCATTGTCTTTTTGTTTTGCAACGATTATTGAGACTATTTTACAAAAGACTGAACAGTTTTTAATTGATTACATAAGGGGTGTCTGAACAATATTAGATTTTTCGAAAAGCATATGGTCTGACCGATTCACATGATATACATGTACTATCCAATACTATGAGATAAAACATTAAACAATCCGTAGTAGAATTGTATCTATATACATGATATATGATCAGTATTTCATATTGGTTTATATAAAAATGTATAAGCTTCCTCCTTCTTCCCACAAAAAACAAAACCAAACACAATTTATAAAGTTATGATTTACTTATGTTTTTTTTTCAAGGTGTAGCAATACAACTTTAGTATTTGTTATCTATTTTTGCTTCTTATTAAAAGTTAAAATAAAATAAGGATCTGTAGTATGAATGCGACACCTATCCAACAGACCATATTATGGAACGCCAAAACTGTCTTATTATGTCCATTTGCCATTATATGATGTGATTTTATCTTCATATGATTTTCATTTGTCATTATATGATGTGCAAAAACCTTTATATGGTGTCCAGTTGACATTATATGTTGTGCAAATATACTTATATGATGTGCATATATACTTATATGATGTGCATATATACTTATATGATGTGCAAATATCCTTATATGATGTGCAAATATCCTTATATGATGTGCATATATATTTATATGGTGTGCAAATTTACTTATATGATGTGCATATATACTTATATGATGTGCATATATACTTACATGATGTGCATACATACTTATATGATGTACATATATCCTTATATGATGTGCATATATACTTATATGATGTGCATGTATCCTTGTATGATGTGCAAACATCCTTATATGATTTTGTCCTTATATTATGTACAAATGACATTATATGATGTGCCGATGTCTTTATATTATATGCGTTTTCCCTTATATTATGTGCAAACATCTTTATATGATGTGATCTTATCATTATATTATGTGGTTCGATTTACTTCATTATATGGTGTCAAAACGTCATTATATGATGTGCTTTCATCGTTGTTATGGTCAATGAACATGATTACGATTAGAATGATTACTGTCTACGTCAAAACTGATTCCGATCTGCTTCTCTGAAATCACTACAAACCCCGCTCAAATCTGTAGTTATCGTTTGCAAAATGGATGAGATTTTGAAAGAGTTAAACCTTGGCACGTTGGTATCGCGTTTTAATGATGAAAAAATTACACCAGATATAGTTGAAAAATTTAATTGTAATTGATAGATCTGCAATAATGAACCTTCGGTTAAAGTGTATAAATCATGGGTCTTCGACTATGTACCGAGCTCCTGGAGTTAAAATGTTTAATATACCAGAGGATATTCTACATTTTATTTTTGGAATGCCAGTTTTCTGTTCGTGATATAGCAAAGCTCCTATCAGCTTCCGAAAGTACAGTTTATAGAAGAATGAGACAGTGTAATTTAAAAAAGATAAACGTTTCAAACATTTCGGAGGAAGATTTGGACTTATTGATACAGGAGTTAGTGGAGGAATTTCCTCGCTGTGGCGAAAAGATGATTAAAGAACTTTTAGTCCAAAAGACAGCTATACAGGTATATTCATTCTCTCTTACTGAATTGCCACTTTATTTTAATTTATTTCCTATACTAATTAAATCACAGTCATTTTTAAAAGTATTCCCTAACAATATCTGTAACACTTTCTACTCATGCATACTAATACCGGAATTGATGAAAGGAGATATGGGATTAACTTCGACTCGGGTCAAAAATTTGCGCGTTATTTTTTTTTAATCATAGGTAAATGTACTTGGGGACAGGACAATTATTGTTGAGTATCCTATGAGCACAAATATACTAGAAATAACTTGTATTTACTATTTACTATCAATTCCAACGAGTGGATAGGGTGTTAATTGTTAGATTTCAAATTTCTGGAAAAAGACTTTATTTGTTTCAGAAAGGAAGCGAAAAAAAATAGTTTGTTTCCACAAGGAAATAAAAAAAAGGAAACATGTTCCTGCGCGTTATTGAAAAAGAAATAGTTCATTTTTATTGAAGTCGAAAATTATATTTGTTCTGAGTCCATCCAACAAAAACATATGCTCCCACCTTTGTTAGATTGCATTTAAAGTCATAATCACGTGTAATTTATTGAGTATGCTCTATTTTTTTTTTCAAATGAGTGCGATATTTTTTCTAATAGAAATGCGATATTTTTTTCATATGAAAACAATTACGATTATACTGCACAATACATTTCAAACAAACATGAAACATCAGCATTTTTTCCTTTAAAGGTTAGATGGAATAGGCAAATAATGATTGCAGACACTGAAATTTCATGCATGATATGAAATAAGAAGATAGGGTATACTTATCAATGAAACAACTACCCAACGGAGTCCATATTGGTGTAAATTTAAACTATTCAAACGAACAAAGTAACAACGGTCTGAGTTCTGATGAAACAATAAACGAAAAACAGATATAACAGACAGCAACTAGCGACAACTCCTGTAAAGTAATTCCTGACCTAATCTATTGGTATTTTTTTTAAACTTAAAATATTTTTCAGTTTTTTTATGAAGTGTCTGCACATTCACAATTTCATATTAGAAAATATCGCTAACCCACATGAGAATCATTTTTTTCCGATCAAAACTAGATCGAAAACATCGCAAATGTATTATTGACTTACAAGTGAATAATTCAACCTGTGCTTTTTTTTTTTAATTTATTTCTTTTATTGAAAGCTTTAATACATGGGTAGAAACTGTATTCATATTGATTTTGGACGAAAACACGAGTATCTCATTATGAAGTTTAGCACATTTATAAAGGTAAATAATGGGGAATGTGTCCATGGGACACAGATGATGCCCCGCTTGCATATCATATAAAGTTATAAAGGGACATAACTGAAGAACGGTAAAAGTAACACTAATCAATTTTGTACTTGATCTGAGTTTTGTGGTAATAAGTATTGTGTATAAGGTTCATAAAATTTGGTTGAGGCAAACTTAAGTTAGAGAACAGAAATGAAAAATTCCTGAATTTTTCCATTTGTAAAGGGGCATAACTCTAGAACAGTTAAAGTGACATCAACAAAATTCAAACTTGATCTGTATTTTGTGGTTATGAGCATTGTGTACAAGTTTCATAACATTTGGTTTAGGCAAACTAAAGTAAGAGAACGGAAACGAAAAGTTCAGCAATTTTTCCATTTGTAAAGGGGCATAACTCTAGAACAGTTAAAGTAACACCACCAACATTCAAACTTGATCTGTATTTTGTGGTAATAAGCATTGTGTAAAAGTTTCATAACATTTGGTTGAGGCAAACTAAAGTTAAAGAACGGAAACGAAAAATTCAGCAATTTTTCCATTTGTAAAGGGGCATAACTCTAAAACGGTTAAAGTGACGCAACCAAAATTCAAACTCGATCTGTCTTTTGTGGTAATTAGCATTGTGTATAAGTTTCATAACATTCAGTTGAGGCAAACTAAAGTTAGAGAACGGAAACCAACTTTGGGACGTACGGACATATGTACAGACGGACAAGGGTAAAACTTAATGTCCCCTCCGCTACGGCGGGGGCATAAAAATAGTATACACATTTTTATTTGTCTCTCCAAGCATACCAGAATTGTGAACTCTTGAAATATTTTTTTTTTCAATAAAATTTCAGTTCGGGGAGAATCTGTTTGCGAGGCCAGCTTTTATTTTCTTTGCGTCTATCTTGAAAACTGCAATAAATTTATAAACAAAGCGTAATGCATAATGTCTGAATATTTTCTATAGTAAGAGTCCCATTTGACCAATTTAGTCTCTTAAGTTTTGCCTATTATCTTGATAACTTATTTCTATATACAAACCTTTCCTTACAAAATAATAAGCAAGGGCAGATCTACAAGTAAATAATTCAACATGTCTGAAATTATAAATTAAAGTTGTTGTCCTTCCAATGTCCGATTCTTGTCCATTTTTTATGTATTTTACTATTATAATAGATAATGACAATCTTCTACAGCTTAAATTATCAGCAAGATAACATTAACAAAAGAATAAGTGCTTGAAATATGTGTATTAACTTTTAATAGAAGTAACTGCACAATAAAATTGGAAAGACGTCCTTTTGAACCCCCAGGTTGATGGAACTAGCAATATACAAAATTTTAATGGAAGTCTTGTCGTTTACCGTACAGTGATTTCCAAATCTACACCACAGTCCATATTGACGTCCTCATCACGGCCCTTAAGCCATGTCGATTTCTATAAAAAAAAAAACAACAAAAAAAAAAAACAACAAAAAAGACCTGGATTAAAAAGACCGATCCTTAAAGTCTCAAGATTAATTACGAGATGAAAACAATATGCACACAACGTTGGTTGATTTGTATCCTCTATGAAATAGGAGAAAATCTCGATGATCCTGGCATTTTTGTCCTGTCTGTTGGTCCCTTCCGGTTTTGCCTTTGTCAAGGTCACGCGTTTCCTTAACTAATGCAAAAGATCCCTTGACTTTATGGTGTACCAGTATGAAGTAATATCAAAGGTCAAAATCTATAGCGTCAAATTGACCTTTTACCTTGACCTCAATTTCAAGGTCATGAAGGAACAACCTCATATCAAAATACTAGATATCTTTAATGTAATAATAATACTATGATTAATGAGTTATATTACCATAAAGCTGAATTAAAACATTCCAGATAACTCTAACAAGGAAAAATGTTTTGTAAACGGTGTCATTTTCAAAGATGTATTTAAGCCCGCTGCATTTGTTTGCACCTGTCCTAAGTCAGGAATCTGATGTTCAGTAGTTGTCGTTTGTTGATGTGGTTCATAAGTGTTTCTCGTTTCTTGTTTTTTATATAGATTAGACCGTTGGTTTTCCCGTTTGAATGGTTTTACACTAGTAATTTTTGGGGCCCTTTATAGCTTACTGTTCGGTGTGAGCCAAGGCTCCGTGTTGAAGACCGTACTTTGACCTATAATGGTTTACTTTTATAAATTTTGACTTGGATGGAGAGTTGTCTCATTGGCACTCATACCACATCTTCTTATATCTATAAACTGTTCCGTATAATCTACCAAATATCTAAGCGATATCTTGTGAAACAACAAAACAGCACAAGGAAAATATTTGGCTGAAGAAACAAAATAACCAGGACAAAATCAAAAAGTCTTTCCACGGAAAAGTGGAAACTCCTAATCACAGGTTTCAGATATAATTGCTTCTACTAAAATCTCCCCCAAATACATTCAGTTAACACCCGTCTTCGTGATAACTCGTACTATCATCAAAACTGTTCGAATATTCAGCAAAATTGCACCCATTTAAAGATTGGATTTATCACGACAAAAAAAAAAGGTTCCAATTCATGCAAGTGCATATGTTGAAGACAGTACTTTGACCTATACATAATGGTTTTTCTTTTACACATTTTGACTTGGATGGAGAGTTGTCTCATTGGCACTCATACCACATCTTCTTATATCTATTTTTTAGTTTTCTTTTTGTTGAAATAAAGCATAAAGAAGTGAGTATCAGTATTTTCTGTGACGTGAATGCCAACTAGCCCAACCAGTGAAAAATAGAAAAATCCTGATGAATTGAGTAATGCCAACTCGACCCACTTATGAAAATAGAAAATACCTGATGAATCAAGTTGAGTCATGCCATCTCAATGTCAATAATAATGATTTAGTAAATTTTCGTTTTTTTGTATTCTGTGTATAAGATTTTTTTAGTTAAGTGGGGCGAGTTGGCAGACCTGAAATTATATATTCATCTAGGTTTACATTATTTCATTAAGTGGGGCGAGTTGGCAGGAGAAAAATTAACGGGATTTAACCCTTTTCACAAGTGGGGCGATTTTTGTAAAAGTGGGGCGAGTTGGTAAACCAGTTTGGGGCGATTTTTTAAAAGTGGGGCGAGTTGGTGAAAAAGTGGGGCGATTTGGTGTGGGGCGATTTGCCAGTGGGGCTGCTTCCAAATCAGGAATGTGAGGCCCTTGAAGGAAAATTTTGTTTATCAAATTGGATTTTTTTTTATAATCATTAGAGAAACAGATTCTTACATTGTTACACGTGGATTATCGGATTAATCCAATCTTGGCTCGGACTTTAAAATTCGATAATTTAACTATCTCGATTGGATAAATCCGATAATCCACTGGTACCAATGTAAGAATCTATATTTCTACCCACCAGCCGGACAGCAAATCCCATAATGGCGTCGATTTTATTATTATAGTCACGTGATTTTCGATTCAAAAAATGGCATTTTTTTTAAACGACAATGACGCCACGAAAACGTCAGCGTAAATACATTTTAAGTTTCTCCCAAAATTAACTACATATAGCATTTGATACGGAAGGTTTCAGACTTTCACTACGTACATATTTAAAGAGTTAAAACTCAGGATTTCTTGCAAATTTGATGGTTGAAGTTGAAAAAAGTTCCGCGGAAGTGACACTTGAAAATAAATAAATGTAAATTGTAATGCCAAACGGAATGGTAACGGGATTTCCTTTATATGGATGATACCTCCTGATATTATGAAAAAAAAATGCCTATTGATAGAAAAACTCGCTTTTGGGAACGACCAAAGGGGAATAACTCGATCTGAACCACATGCCAAACATAAACAAAAGAAAGGGCAGCGACAAGAAATGACAAGGACAATTTTTGCCTTAATTTTTCGTGATGCGAATAACGACTCTTAACTTAAATTTCGAAAGATTAATATCATACATCTTTATAAGAAGTTGAAAGTTCCTAAAGTATTATGGAAATAGCGATAAATTTAGTTGAGAGCAGACTTGAGGGCACCTGCAGTAACTTGTTGGATCTGAACATTGATGATAAAGCATGTTTCAGATTGAATAGGTCCAGTAATTTCTTTTATTCACAAATAATTTGCCTTCTGTAAAAATAATTTATTATGTTTTACATATTTTTTATAAATTGTCAGGGCTCATCCCAGACAAGTCTCCCATTTATATGAATGTACACAGAATAATATTAAAATAATTAATTTCATTTATTTTTAGAAAAGTGTTTTTTATATAAAATCTCCAAATCAATTCCTAAAATACTTTTATAAATTGTTATTTGGATGGAGAGTTGTCTCATTGGCACTCACACCACATCTTCCTATATCTACTAAAAATACTAATATGATCATAATTTTCCTCCTTATATCAGCCAACAAAACAAGAAATTGTTTTATCATTCAATAAGTAAATAAAATGCTCCGCAGGGCGCAGCTTGATACGACCGCAGAGGTCGAACCCTGAACAGTTGGGGCAAGTATGGACACAACATTCAAGCTTGATACAGCTCTGAATTTGGATTGTGATTAAATATTTGACACAGCATAGGTTTCTGGCACAGAATGAATGTGGTCTAAGAACTTAAAAATTTTAAATTGGACATTCACCTATTATGGTCCAATATCCAAAATCTAAATACATGATTAAATTCAGCATATCAAAGAACCCCAAGAGTTCAATTTTTGATGAAATCAAACAAAGTTTAATTTTGGACCCTTTTGACCTCAATGTGGACAAAGTTGATAACGGGGCCCAAAAATCAAAAATCTAAATACATGGTTAGATTCAGCATAACAAAGAACCCCATGTATTCAATTTTTGTTGAAATCAAACAAAGTTTAATTTTGGACCCCGATTTGGACCAATTTGAAAACTGGGCCCATAATCAAAAAGCTAAATACATGTTTAGATTCAGCATATCAAAGAACCCCAAGAATTCAATTTTTGTTAAAATCAAACTAAGTTTAATTTTGGACCCTTTGGACCTTAATGTAGACTAATTTGAAAACGGGACCAAAAATTAAGAATCTAAATACACGGTTAGATTCGGCATATCAAAGAACCCAAATAATTCAATTTTTGATGAAATCAAACAAAGTTTAATTTTGGACCCTTTGGACCTCTATGTGGACCAATTTAAAAACGGAGCCCAAAATCCAAAAACTTAATACACGGTTAGATTCAGCATATTAAAGAACCCCAAGAGTTCAAGAATAAAACCCCATTGAAATTGGTCAAGAAATAAGCAATTTATACAAAGTATCTTCTTTTGCACAATACTGTGCAATTGAATATTTCTTGCAATTGCGCAATACTGTGCAATTGAATATTTTTTGCTATTGCGCAATACTGTACAATTGACAATTTCTTGCTATTGCGCAATATTGTGCTATTGGATATTTCTTGCTATTGCGCAATACTGTGCAATTGAAGATTTCTTGCTATTGCACAATACTGTGCAATTGAAAATTTCCTGCTATTGCACAATACTTACATGTATTATATAATAATTTACACACCCTGTTTGGTGTGTATCTCCTGCCATATCATTATTATTTGCTTTTAAATATAAATCAGAAATAACCAACTTAAAATGGAAAATTTTAAAGAAAAAAAGGAAAAAAGGAAAAAATAAATCCCCCAAATTTTTGAACCCCTTATGATTCATCACCCCAAACTCAATCCCAACCTTCCCTTTGAGGTATGGTATCTTGCAGTACAATTTCAGAGATCCATACACTTGAACACAAGTTATTGTCTGGAAACTAGAAAATGCTTATTTTTGGCCCCTTTTGGCCCCTAATTCTTAAACGTTTCAGGCAATTACCCCAAACTCAATTCCAGCTTTCCTTTGTGATATGGAACCTTGTAGTTCAATTTGAGAAAGATCCATACACTTACACACAAGTTATTGTCATGAAACTAGAAAATGCTTGTTTTTGCTCCTTTTGGCCCCTAATTCCTAAAATTTTGAGGCAATTACCCCAAAAATCAATCCCAGCATTCCTTTTGTGATATGGAACCTTGTGGTACAATGTCAGAGAGATCCATACACTAACACACAAGTTATGTCTGGAAGTTACAAAAATGCTTATTTTTGGCCCCTTTTTGGCCCCTAATTCCTTAACTGTTGGTACTATAACCCCCAAAATCCCAACCTTCCTTTTATGATATTGAACCTTATGGTAAAATTTCATAGAGATCCATTCACTTAAACTAAAGTGAGAGTGCGAAAACCAATGCGTCTTCGGACGACGACGCCGGACGAACGACGACGCCAACGTCATACCAATATACGACCGCAAAATTTTCTTGCGGTCGTATAAAAATGATAACAAATATTAACTCCTTATTTAGAGAACAACAGATATATTCTTCTCAAATATATATCTGATAGTCAGAAAAAATATTCCCTTTCAAATCATTTTTTCTTTGCTTAAAATGGGTAAATACTTTTAGGTATACTTTAAATTATTGTAAAATTCACAATTATTTACATTAAAATGTGGTCCTTCTGAATTTCAAAATTATAACATAACATATACATGTATGTCTTTACTGTTAATTTTACTAGTAAAAAATATTAATCACTAATTTCTTGTTTACCTACATTGTACAAGCATTTAACTAGGAAAATTATTCATTCTATATTTGTTTTCCTAAAAACATTACTGCCTTCACGATAAAAAATTTGAGTCCACAAGCCTGAAGCTGAATTTTTTAGTTGGATTCTGTTGGCTTGTACAGAAGAATTTTACAAGTCTGGGCAGTAGGACTTGTGGTTAAGTGTAAAGACTGAAGTGATAGCTTTAATTTGATTTTAACACGTCCACCGGTTTTATTGGTGGATACACTCATGATATTTGTATTGCTGATATGAAATATATTTCTGGTTTACAGATACCCTTCACATCACAATTTTTGGTGTTTTTTTTTTTTTATTTTCATGAGAAAAAGAATTGTGTTGAATTATTTGATTTCTGTGTTATAATTAGATGTTACCATTAAAGAAAACATCTTTATTAACTGTTTTTATAATGTATCTTAAGATCAGAAATGTATTTCATTTGAGCATAATTACAATGTCAAGAGGCCCTCTAGCAATCCAGTGCAAATGACAGAAACACATTTAACTTAAAGATGTAATTTTTCAATGATTTTCTTTTGAAAACTTTTAATATAAGGACACAAAGATAGTAAAGATAATTAGTTCAAATAGAATACACATCACTGTGCATTTAAAAACTTTCTAATTTTGAATAAAAAATATAAATGTCCTTTGAACTGAATCATGAGCAGAACTCGTGTTACTGATCCACCAAAAAACTCCAAAAACACCTTTTGTAATCAATTCATATATTTAACATTTCTTTTTAAATTTTTTACTGTAGCGCACTAAATTAATTTTGTTCATTAAAATTAAGCTTTGTGTGTGTGTGAAATAATACTTCTTTATAAAGACAATTCATTTATGTAGATGTAAATTTTTTTATAAATAATTTGTTTCATTTCATATTTCTTTTTAACTGACTTGAATTGTGTTTCAGAAAAAGACCAAAAGACCCAGTTCTAAACAACAGGGCATGAAAAAGCGACCTTGTTCTAACCAGCAGGACATGAAACAGGGACCCTGTTCTAACCAGCAGGGCATGAAAAAGGGACCCTGTTTTGCACACACTCATACCACTAAAAATATAGGAAGTAAACCCCGGATTATAGCCATGGGAATTTATAACAAATTGTAAATTACTTTGAGACTTTTAACATTAAACAATCGTGCTCGTTTTCAGTGGTACAATGTTATTGACAATTTTAATTTCTTTCTTCCCAAGATGTAAATTGTGACCTTTCATGATTATATCAATAAATATATATTCTCTTTACATTTTAAAACACATATAAACTGAGCAGTAAAGCTATAGTAGCAGAGAAAGATAGTTACAGTCGGGTCAAATTTGGGACTTTAAGTTTTACAAACTGGATGTTGGAACTTACTTTCAGTATTCAATACTCATGATACTCGTTTTTAACAGTGGTACACTGTCAAACTATGTATTTCTTTCTTCCAAGGACGTAATTTCTGACTTTCTCTCAAGTTCATAAATCTGCCTTTCTTTGTCATTATACGGAATATTTTAAGAACTTGAAAACATTTCAGATTCATGTCATGATAACGATGGTGTTGTTGTTTTTCCCAGAACACATGCGACGTCATGATCAATTATTATCACCAACCGTTAAGTATGATTCACAAAGTGCGAAACATTTAAGGGCATACGATACAGTTTTGATCCCATATTGACAGTTTGCTGACAATTTGCATATAGGCTATTTTTGCATGATTAAATCAATTATGTAATAAAAATATACCTTCATGTGCTACTTTTGAGTAAAATGAGGTCGAAATTTCATATATTTGCTCAAAATTCGAATTTGTGGACGTATTTTCCTTTCAACAGAAATACATAACTTTTGTTTTAAAAGATAAACACAAGCTGTTTTTTGTTAATTTTTTTGTAAATTCTGTTTTATATAAATGTAGTTTAAATTTGTGCAATTTGTTTTTTTCAAATGACTCATATTTATCAAATGTTCACGAATGTAGAAAAAACATCATTTTTGCTGTATATTTATCTAATTTAAAAAAATTGCACTATTTACGTTTTCATAAAAATTTGCACACATCATCGTCTTACGTAATCAAACCGATTGGCATTTTAAAAAAGAGGGGTCCATGAACTCGTTTTCAAGTTAAATAAGTTTGAATGATAAAATTCATTCGAAAACTGAATGTTTCCCGATAAGTCGTAGTTTGACGTCGCGAAAATAACAATTTACGTTAGCAACGTCATTACCTCCCTGTAACTGTATCGTATGCCCTTAAATGACTTGGAACAAAAGTCACGTGACGTCAGCAAATGTTATTTCGCGCTTTAAAATTCAAGTGTGAAGAGATTGATGTCCAGATTTGTCACGTAAAGCAGATTTGTTATCAGATAATAGATATAGGAAGATGTGGTGTGAGTGCCAATGAGACAACTCTCCATCCAAATAACAATTTATAAAAGTAAACCATTATAGTATATTTACAGGAAATCTGTTCGATATTTTGTTTATAAGATATAAAAATTGTTACGGTATTTTATTTGGCTTTCATTAATTGAGCACACCAGACATGTGTCTTTAAATTTTTCTGTCAGTGTCAGTGATCCATGTCAACATAAACATTATATTTATGATAAATTAATTGTTTTGAATTCCAGATGTAACTGATAAAATTGTATAAGATGAAAAGTTTGTCAATTTATAATTCCTATGTTAAAATAATTTACACAGTAATTCTTTTGTATGAAAGGTAGACAAAAAAAAAAGGGGTGTTGGTGTTACAATTATTTGTCAAAACAAAAACGTGTTCATAATGTTTCTTTTTTGTAATGTTTTTTTTATTGAAAATTTGCAAAATAAGATAAAAACATTATTGATCCTAAAAATCTGTTATTTTATACAAAATATCAAGAGCTATTGATTCTTTGTGGAAAATTTTATGTTCTTGCAGGTGGAAACTGCTTTTATTTTATGGATGAACATATCTGCCAGGTAAGCTAAAGAGTTTCATGCAATTCAGCATTTGTTGGTAGTCCTGATACAGAAAGGAAGAGAAGTATACAAGGCTTCATAACAAGTAGACGATCTGTTTCAAGTAAATTGAAGATTGATTTGACAAATATGTTAAATGGCCAACCATGGCTTTGAAGACCATGGTTAAATGGCCGACCATGGTCAACCATGGTTGACCCATCGATAACCATGGTTGTAACCACGGTTGACCATGGTTGACCCATCGATAACCATGGTTGTAAACATGGTTGACCATGGTTCCTACCATGGTTGACCATGGTTGGAATCATGATTATTGATGAGTCAACCATGGTCATCAAAACCATGCTTAACCATGGTCGGCCAATTAACAATTTTGTCAAACCATGGTCAACCATCTCCATACGACCATGGTTGACCATGGTTAACCATGGTACCATGGTTAGAAACTGCACACTGACAGGGGCAAATAATCTTAAAACAAACTATAGATACATGTCAATCATATTTTGTATGCCAATTGAAACCTATTTATCTTGAATGTTTGCTTTCCTATTTTTAATTTGTACTTTAATTATTTTTGTTAATGGTAATAACATGGGACAATAAGAAATTTACCATTCAATAATATGCAGGTTATAATTAAGTGAGACACATTTGAAGTATTTCTTTTCTGAATTCTTTATTAAACCAATTTAATTCTAAACCAATATTCATTAAAATGAAATCCCACAGAATAGCTGTCTAATGATTTTGATAAACATAGCTATATAGTCTGGGCTAAAGATTAAACTTTAAAGTATCATGCACTTCAGATAATTTTGCCTATAAAATTTAAATCCCTTTTCCAGAAACATGATTGACTATTTAAATGGTACACAGAGTTCTACTCCTGGCTTTAACAATTAAAAAGTAACTACCAGCAAAGCCAGAAAGGGTTATTAAACAAACAACATAACAAATTAACTCCTTATAATACTGACATACTTACACTTTACACTAAATTTTTTTTTTACCTCAAGTCAACCAACTAATATTATAAAACCAGGTAAAAATAATCCAAAGAAATATTCAATTACTGACATCTCAACAATTTGTACAGCAATAATATGTTAGTGGGCTTTATCAATGAAAGTGGTCTTGCTAATTTCCATAGACCTCAAATATTTGTTGTATGTTGTGGGATTAAGTTATTTAACTTCCAATACTGCATTGTTCATGGTTCTATGTTAAAAATTGTCTTATTTTATAGAAGTAAAGATAGTTATTGTAAAAACAAATTAAAAGTTGGCATGAAATACATTAAAAATTAAATCAATATCTAATGTTGAGATTATATAACATTATAAAAGGCATCTGAAATAACAAACAAAGCATTAGTATCACCTCCACCGACTATCAAATTTATTCAATAAGCCTTCAAAAGAGGTAAACTTACTAATATGTAGGTTCCCTGAAAACAATCATTGATTTTGAATTATTAAAAATGTTTTTGGACCAGATTTTTTTACGCAACCATAGAACAGAAGATAAAATAATATTGCAAACTAAATAGTAAATTAACATAATAAACATAAACAAAATCAAAAGTAATTAATTTGTATGAATGCCAGCCAGTAAAAGTGATAACCTATTCAGCTTCAATAATCTCGTCCAGGAACCTGGCATTGGAAATAGGCAAGCCTTTTTACCCCACATATAAGAAGAAATTAAAATGAAATCTTCCATTCCAATGACATGGGAAAGGTTGTGAACCATTACAGGCTGTAATATGGTATAAAGAAATTTTCTCAATAGATATAAGAAGATGTGGGACTTAGGACAGGTGCAAACAAATGCAGCGGGTTTAAACGTTTTAACTTCAACAAATTAATTGGTGAACTTCAAGAAAAGTAAAAAAAATGTTTGCTTTTCACTATCACAAATTATTTTGATACAAACATCTACACATTGCCTAGATAGTGATGGTCTTTATAGCATCTTTAATTTTTACACATCTTATGTTCTCAATTGTAAAATGGTAACTTATATGTACATCTACACATTTTAATTTGTTATTAAACACACTTTTCAAAAACCGTTCATTTTCATGGTATCTAAGATAAAAAGATAGACATTTTCACATCTGCATTGCCATAGAAAATTTGTTTGCTCTAAAAATCATTTCCTAATTTTTTAGTGACCATCACCTAATACTTAAGCATAACAGAAAAACCCAAAATAGTTAATCATTATAACCTGAATGCCGTTTGATTTTAATGAATGGGTAAAGATTATTTATTTCAAGGAATTGTAACAACACTTGTTAATTTACAGTAAAATTCACTTATATATCTGTGGTACAAATATACAATCTTTGATACTGAACAATGCAAGTCACAGTCAGTGACTAACATTTAATGCCTGGGTATGTGTGGTAGAACCAAGAACGAGATCAATTGTTGCTGCTATACACAATTTTATACATGAAATAGGTACATTATGTATCACAGTCTTGTCAAGAATGGCTTCTTAAAAAAAAAAAAAACATGTCAACATGAATTACATTTGGAACAGCAGTTTATTCATTATTCATAAATATTTAAATGAACCTGTCTCTGAAGCAGTTATTGTACAAAAGTCTTGCCAAGAAGTGTTGACTTTAGAAATTGATAACACCACAGCTGACAAACATTCAAATGTACAACATATCATGATGTCATTGTGGTTTTAACTTATATTAAGTAAACATAAAATTTTAAGAAATCTGTATTAACTCCTGTTTGACATCCTAAACAGTCACATGTCCAACCCTATGGACAACTTATCAGGATGTCATGTAGGACACTTTGAACTGGTTTGAACATTTGTGTGGTACTCTAAATGGCCCGACTAATGTTCAACTGCATTTCATATCAGACATATCAAATAAACATGGCAACATCTGCTACTTTGTTCAAATATATATATATATACATTGGTATTATCCTTGTTTTGAAACAGGACTATAGTAACACCAATCTATAGTTGTAACAATAACGCTGAATGGCAAGTTTGGTCAGGGGGTGGGGACGTATTTCAGTATATTAAGGTTGTGAAAAATGGTAGCTCATATATCTAACAACTAGCTTTGCACCCACATCCAACTTTATGTTCACTATGTTTTTTTTTATGTTTGGTATCCTATAATAGTTATATTGACTTGAAGAAATGAACATATTATGGTTTAAATAATGTGACAACCTTAATTGTTTGGTTGGGGTTTATTTTCACTAAGCACAAAAATAAATAATTAAACAATAATGTAAAGAACTACACAACAATTTATGAACTTCATAAATGTGCAAAATCTATACAATATACAGTTTCAATAGCTCCAAAGGGCCTAGGAATAAGAATAAACTGCTTCGCTGAGCGCAGCTGGATACGCCCGCAGAAGTCCAACCTTGAACAGTTGGGGCAAAAATGGACACAATATTCAAGCTTGATACAGGTCTGAATTTGGATTGTAATTAAATATAATATAGGTTTCTGAATAAATGTAGTCAAAGAACTTGAAATTGGTTTAATGAATTGAATTTATATTCAATTAAAGATTTCTTGCTGTTGTGCAATACACTGTGCTGTTGCGCAATACTTAGTAAATCTGTTGTCAGACTATAAACAAATAAAGTTCAATTAATTCTCAATGTCATATTAGAAATTTATGAAAATGTAAAGGAGCTTAAATCAATAGATATAAACAATTCACCAAAGTTTCATGAGAATTGCTGACAGCATTTTTGAGTTATATGTCCGAAAACTGGAAAATCCCCTTTTTAATGAATAAAACCCCACAACTCAGAAATGTAAAATGTAAAATTTATAAAATTCTAAACGGAGCTTAATCAATAGATATAAACAATTCACCAAAGTTGCATAAGAACTGCTGAAAGCATTTTTGATTTTTGTCCGAAAACTGGAAAATCCCCTTTTATGAATAAAACCCTGTAACTCGGAAACGTAAAATCTAAAATATATAAAAATCGAAAGGAGCTGAAGTCAATAAATATAAACAATTCACTACAATTTCTTGCAAGTTGGTGAAAGCATTCTTGAGTTATTGTCCGAAAACTGGAAAATCCCCCTTTTGAAAATGAATAAAACCCCATAACTCGGAAACGTAAAATCTAAAATTTATGAAAGCCAAAGGGAGCTCACGTCAATAGATATAAACAATTCACCAAAGTTTTATCCAAATTGGTTAAAGCATTTTTGAGTTAATGTCCGACATGTTGATGACGGACGGACAGACGGACAACGGTATACCATAATACGTCCCTTAAACGGGCGTATAAAAAATGAAAGCTATTCAAATAGACAAAACTTACTTAAAGTGCCTCATATTGTGTTGGTCGGTTGATATCTCAATAATATATACCAGTCAAATGATTTTAACTTTTACCCTTCATGCCATGTTTGAAGTAAAGAGATGATAAATATTGAAACAGGATCTGATTACACCTATTCAGCACCTGAATTATACCGTTTTATTGATGTTCATTATAACCAATCTATATTTCTATGTGTGAATTAAATAACAGGAGATGTGTGGTAAAAGATATGAGACAGCAAACCAAAGACAAAAATTTCAAAATATATCTAGAGGGCAACATATAGATAGCTTTCAAGGAAAGACATGTGTTAATACAGTATGTCAAGCTGTCTGTATTCTCCCATATCTTTAAGACATATGGCAAATTACATGTATATTATACTTCTGACAAGCTATTTGGCTTATCTAAACTAAAGGAAGAGCTGTAGTTGATTGCTTACAAAACAAATGTTAACCAGTGACCGAAAACAGGGATGTTAAGGGTGGGGTTTAAGATTATATGAAATAGTTTTGTGATGCAAGTTGAAGTACTTGGTTGATGGCAATGACCTGAATGTTGAAACAATGCAAACATTAATATTTTAACATGACCAAAGCACTAACCATGTATCTGTTGTCTGCAGTGGTGTAGGTGAAGGAAATAGGGGGTGGTAATTTAAAAAAAAATCGAATTTCATGCAAAATATATATATAGTTTCTTTCACAGTTGTGAAAAATTTAACTGTTTCCATTCATGTGATTTGAAATAAAATAAGGATAACTTTCCATAATAGTCCCTTAGCTGCAGAATTAAAACAAGTACTGTTCCGCTGGTACCAATAAGCAAAATCCATATCTTAAAGTCAACTATAAAAGGAACGTATAGTATTTGGTATAATTTTTTTCGTGAGCACTTAACCTTATCCTAACACAGGACAGTGGTGTAACAGCAAATTTTAAAAGACCGATAGAAACCACTCCATGACTGGACTGAAACAAAGTTAAAACTAACAGGAGGACATTAAAACACATAACACCAATGAAACAGTATGTATATAAATCGAGAGCTAGTTTGAAGCCAATAATAACTAAGAATTAAATCATGTTCTCCCAGACTAAAGAATGTGTTTGATTACAAAAGATTCACCATTGACCATTAAAGATAAATGGTTAGTAGAAAATGAAAGGATATGGAGTAAATGTACATGGGACAAAATCGCACACAATACATAGAAAACATAGAAAATTATCAATGAACAGGGCTTTTATTCCTGTTCTTCATCTTGACAGTGCCTTGTTGTTACAAGTAATTAGTGGTAGGTTAAACCGGCAGAGGAGTTCAATACAGGATTAAATGTTGTTGTGTTTTAAATAAGGCCAATTATAAAATATTGTGTGTTACCCAAATAGTAAATGTCTTAATTTCATAGTTTGGTCATATTGGTTGGAGAGCACTGACCTGAGAAATGATGAGTTAAAATATATGTTATAAAAATTAAGCCTTATTTAAAATGTTTCTTTGAAATATGTACTGTGTCTTAAAATGGATGTGACTAATATTTGTTGTAATTTAAATTTTTAAAATTTTTTCACCAAAAAATATTAAGTTATCTTTTCTTTAAATCTTTAAAAAAAATGAATTTCTTTTTGCAATTTTAGTATTGAAAAACACACAGTATTTCATTTCATGACTTTTAGGGTCTTTGTTGAAGACGTACAGTTTCTTTATCTAAGCCATGTGCATTGTCTCATGTAAATTATACCACACAATGATATCAAAGGACACTCATAACAGCACCACGAAGACTCTTGAAAAATCTTCGTGTACCTTCAACATTGAGGTGAACCCCATCGGACATAAACAGTTTCTCCTGGGCTGTCAGTCTAGACTTGTGATACCAAAAGCTCACTGATGGATGGTCGGCGAGACTTAGATAGAAATACTGGTCGATCAGATATTTCCCATGGTGGTATACGATAGGACATGTCTTTGCTCTAAGAAACAGTCTCGGGAAAATCTCACAAACAACAACCTTCTTTACCAGATATGTTGTCTGTAAAATACCAATAAACCGACTGACTTTCTCCATGTATACAGACATATCATTTTTTTTACTATCCAGATCATTGCCACCAATCTGTAAAACTACAATATCTGGAGGAAATCTAATCATTTCCTGTCGCAGCCTGTTCTGCTCGTCCTCAAGCAGTCTGTCTATATTCCCACCAGGAAAACCTAAAAACCTTACTTGTACACCAGCATGTCTCAGATTTAAATGCTGTACCAAATTTGGTTTCCAGCGATTAAGGATATCCTTGTATAAACGTTTTATAAAACTGTGACCTAACTAAAACTCTAGTTGACATATTTTAAAACTTACAACTTGCTGAATTTAAATCTGCAAAAATAACCAACCATTTAAAAGTCAAGTTTGCAGTTTTGTAAATTTAAAACTTGATATAGTGACCATATACATGCATTCAACATAGGTTGCAATCCAAATTATCCAATGTGAACTATTTAAGTTAGCATTGGGTAATGAAATTTCTCCTAAAATGTAGGTACTGATTATTCCAAACTATATACCATATACTTTATAGTGTCTTATATAACAACTGTGGCACCGTTAAAGTCCACAATTCCTCTAAAGTCCACAACACCGCTAAAGTCCACAACAAATTTCCGCTAAAGTCCATAACGCCGCTAAAGTCCACAAACTTTCCGCTAAAGTCCACAAAATGACCTCCGCTAAAGTCCACAAAAACGCCGTTAAAGTCCACAAGAACAAGTTCCGCTAAAGTCCACAAAAACACCGTTAAAGTCCACACATTTTTTGATGTTGCTGTTGAAAGACATGCCAATACAACAAATTCGACAAAGAATGTATGAAGAAGATGTTTTAGATTTGATTAAATTGTTACTTAACATAAGCATAGGAAGATTGGGTCATGGTGATGTATCATGCCCTCCCTCCAGCTATTTTTTTTCGACTTAATATAGTTTGCCAACATAACAAAAAAGCTAAAATTTTTACTTAAGATGGCACGGAATAGATAGTTAGAAGTTATCTATATAAAAATAACTTCCAATTAGAATTTTGTAAACAGTATTGCCTCGGAAAAATTGAAAGGGGTGAACAGTAACATCATCTTGACCCAATGTACCTGCAACAGGTGTAAATCAGAGATGTAGACTGAGTGTGAATGAGACAATTCTAGATCAAATACTTTTGTATTGATTATTGCTGTCGGAATAAGGTCCTGAGGAATCTGTATATTGAACGTATTATAACAAGACTTAACACACTTAATGTTTTGCATGTGTTAGACTTAGTGTTTATTATTGAATTTCAAACAGAGAGATTTTACTTCAAGCATTTCAACAAATTAACATTTCAATTATCAATTTGCATGAAGTCAAGGTTAGATAAATCTTTTCAGACAGATATGGAGGCCGCACAAAATTAATTCCATACATCAAATTAAGTAAACTTCTTATTTAAAGTATCTCAGAAGCAAGCACCATCACGAAAAAAAACCCTGTGACAAATTAAAAAGGTCAAGGAAAGATGACACCATCCAGGCAGACAGTCATGCATACCATGTATACATCACTTTACTACCACTTATATACATCTTCGGATTTCAAATGTTTGGCTTTGAGCGTTCCTGATGAAGGTAAATCCAGAAAAGCGCTTCGGACGCAAGAAATTATTAAACGTGTTGTTTTCAATTTTTTTATAGTATCTGAGAAATTCTCCAAACTATATATTAAAAAAGAAATAATTTTATGAACAACTGACACACGACAAACGGACAAATAAGCATTACAAATACTTTGTCTTGACTGACTATGACGTATTTACACTAAATCCATTGGATGTTGGATGTTTACGGATTGATAATTTAATCTCAAATGCATGTTTTTTTATTAGTTGGTAGTTGTTAGTGGCTTTGGACTAGCTGTCAGTTAACTGCGAGTTCGGATCTCTCTGATCTGTACCCAACGTCCTTTTGTTGTTGGGATGTACAAATACCCGGCCACGTCCACTTGCAATATATTTTCGTCCATCTGATGAGTTAAGCGTTTTTCAACTGATTTTTATAGTTCGTTCTCATGTTGTTCTGTTATACCACTGTCCCAGATTGGTGTAGGGTTAGGATCCCGCCACATTCTGTATGTATGTGCCTGTCCCAAGCCTGTAATTCAGTGGTTGTCGTTTGTTTACGTGTTTCATATTTGTTTTTTTCGTCCATTTTTTGTACATGAATAAGGCTGTTAGTTTTCTCGTTTGAATTGTTCTACATCGTCATTTCGGGGCGTTTGGTATCTGACTATGCGGTATGGGTTTGTGCATTGTTGAAGGCCGTACTGTGGCCTATAGTTGTTAATTCCTTTGTCATTATGGTCTCTTGTGGAGAGTTGTCTCATTGGCAATTATACCACATCTCCTTTAGGTTATAATTACAAATATACCATACACCAAATATAATTCACTATCCTTAAAGTAAGGACATGTATCTAAAACACAGCAAACTATAGGTATTGGGGACAGGACATTTGATTTGGTCCTCCTCTTTCCAAAATCTGTTATATGCAGCGGTCACTGATATATTATATAGAGCTCTATACACATGGTTAATGTCCAAGGACACCTGCCGTGCGGACAAATACAAGTATGCGATAAACCAATTTGAAATATAATTCACTAACAAGTATGCCATACACCAAATAAAATAAAGTACATGCATACTTATAGTATCTAAACACACAGATCAAATCATAGAGGTATATATCATATATCAGTGATCGCTGCGGATAGTAAACTTGGAATTGATAGCAAATAGCAAATACAAGTTATTTCTAGTACAGTTCAATGTATGTTGAATTATATTATACATTGAAACACGAAATAATTGAAATTAATGGAAAAATAACAGATTTTTGAAAAAAAACGAAAAGTTCCATTTGTTGGAGAGCTAAAACAAATGTCCTGTCCCCATGTACCAAATCAGTTGAATTTAACATTGATCAATGCAATAAACCATGAACAAGCCAAGTAAGATGACATCTTCAAGACAAATATTTAGACCTTATAAGTTCTCCTTTTCTTCAAGTAACCGAAGAACAGACGAAACAAGAACAAGTTAACATTAACCAATGAACCATGAAAATGAGATCAAAGTCAGAATATTTTTGGAAAGGGTCTAGGCGTGACTTTTGAATATAGACCTTGAAAACGTGAAAGAACTTGCAGCGGGTTTAATTTGTGATTTGCGAAATATATATTTTCCGTGATTTTGCAAATTTGCTTAATATACTGTGATAATTACGGGATCTCACAAACGCAGTTTGATAGTATCGTGAACGCATTTTCATCATTTTCCGGCCCTTTTCCGCAATCAAAGCAAGTCTTCACAGCATTTCGATTATAGTTCTACTATTCCAAACATGCAGTATTTTGCAACTTATCCAACGACAAATATGTGGATTCGAATATGGTAAGTGTTTCTGATATAAATCTTACAAAACTAAAACATGAATCTGCAAGAAATTTTCCTCTGATACAACATACAATTGAAACCAAGCGACGGGTCGTCTTTCATCTAAATGAGAGAAAAAGGGGAGGGCAATTATAATAGAGAAAAAGAAAAGGCACAGACACATGTGGAGTCGAACCTCTTTTCATCTTTTGTTCTATTTAAGGAATGACTGTAATAAAAAAAATCAAATTAATTATAAGAATGACAGTAATATTTCTTCTGTTTATGAAGAAATAACATAAAAAAAAGTGGTGCACTCTTGTTATTATTAAGTGGGTGCCACATTTTTTATGTTATTTTGAATGGACAGAAAAATATTAGTCATTTCTAAATTTAATTTACACTGGCGTAAATCATGGAAGAAAAAAACGTTAATGACGTCACAGGCACATGACAGAATTGTGTCTCTGAGATGATAAACAAAATCCTGTCAGCCAATGAGAAGATACGTTACATATAAATTAATGTAATTGACAATATTCTTTCATATTTCAACTTTCATTGTATTTAAGGTCTGAATAATGCGATTTAACAATATGAGTAGTTTATAATAAAGAATTTGTAAAGAATTTATATTATATTATATTATATCTAGAGGTCGCAAAACGATCTTCAACTATGAGATTGTAACATGCCTGAAATGGTCACCAATAAAAGAAACTTGATAATCAAGTAGATACCTTAATTATGTTAAAATTATGTTGAAATGATCGAATTTCACTATTGTGTTAGGTGACTAGTGAGCCAATTTAAAACCAGACTGGCACTTTCAGCAGCCAATAAAGATAGCAGCCACTTTTCCAGCAGGCAATTTTGACAACTTGTCTAAACACACAAAAGCTGTATCAGACTCCAAGATTACCAAAATCTCAAATCTTTATGAAATCTAATTATCGGCCGAATCCGACAACTTCACGGCTTGTAGTGATTCTTAAAGGATTTCAGTCTGTTTTAAATACCAATACTGATAGCAGCCACTTTTTTCAGAGGACACTGTTTGTCTCGTTTCTGATTTCTTATGACAATAATATACAGAAACAATGTATGACTAGAAATTTAAAAGAAAGTCATAGTACAACTACAATTGTTAATAAAGCCTCAGTCTCACCTTACTGGATAGCGCGAACGGACGTCGAACGGATAACCTTTTTTCAATCCGTTCATGTTCGTAAGACGTACGTTGTTATCCGTGGGATGTCCGCCCATATCCGTTTCATGTCCGTTTATCGATTGTTTTATCCGTCGACGTCCGTTCGGTCCGGTGGAAAATTTTGAACATGTTCAAAACTTTGAACAGTGGTCCTACAGATGAAGTGTCCGTTGAACGTCCGGTATGCGTCCGTTTTTTACCGTATTCGTCAGTTCCCTTTCCGTTATGTATCCATTACTTGTCCGTTATACATCCATTAGAGGTCCGTTAAGCCCCAGTCACACCTTAACGGAAAGCGCGAACGGATTCACCAACGGACTTCTACCGCGCGTATAACGGATAAAACGGGTGGTAGACGGACTTCTACCAGACGTATAATGGGTACACCGGACGTAGAACAGATGTGAAACGGATAAATACCTATTGAAATGTTGAGTGAGTAATGCGAATTATTGGTATTTTAGATTTCTTGAGGTTCACGAATGCTTATTATCCATTATTGATCTTAGAGAAAACGCTCGTCTTCACTATCAAGTAGT
Source organism: Mytilus coruscus (assembly GCA_017311375.1). Classification (NCBI taxonomy): domain Eukaryota; kingdom Metazoa; phylum Mollusca; class Bivalvia; order Mytilida; family Mytilidae; genus Mytilus; species Mytilus coruscus. Next base: position 85,231,716 of record CM029596.1, on the reverse strand, counting down.
TGTGATTCAGGCTGAACCCTACCATTTAGCGGACTTTTGAAACCAAAACCAATTACACAGAAACTTTTGAATATTTATGCGACTGACATGTATTATTATTGTCGCCTTTAATTTTTCCGCATATCTTGTTCATCCGCGAATTTACCCGGTACGCTTCGATTAGGTGTCCGTTTTATGAAGAACTCGTCCGTTGGGTGTACGTTCGACATCCGTTCAATCCGAGAAACACCGGTACGTTTCCGTTTCTCGTCCATTGCGTTTCCGTTAGGCCTCGGTCACACCTTAACGGATAGCTCGAACGGATGCCTAACGGATAATTTTTTAATCCGTTCATGTCTGTTAGACGTCCGTTCTTATCCGTTAGATGTCCGTCCATATGCGTTGCATGTCCGTTTAGCGTACGTTTTATCCGTCGACGTCCATTTTCCGGTGGAAATTTGTGTGCATGTTCAAAATTTGAACGAACGTCCAACGAATGAAATGTCCGTTGAACGTCCGGTAGGCGTCCATTTTGTACGGTACTCGTCCGTTTCGTTACCGTATTGTATCCGTTACGTGTCCGTTATTCATCCGTTGGAGGTCTGGAAGATGAATTCACCAACGGACTTCCGGACGTTTAATGGATAAAACAAATGTTGAACAAATGAGAAATGGACTTCTACCGGACGTATAACGGATAAAACGGTTGATAAACGGATCTGAAACGGATAAATGCCAATTGAAAATTTCGAGTCAGAAATGCCAATTATTGGTAGGTCAGATTTCTTAAGGTTCATGAATTCTTATTATTCATAATCGATCTTAGAGTAAGAGCACGTCTCCACAATCAAGCAACTCTTTTTCAGGCTATACACTGCCCTTTGGTGGCATTTTGAAGAACAAAACAAAACCAGTTACACAGAAACATTTTGAATATTTATGCGATTTACATGTATTATTATTGTCGCCTTTAATTTTTCGAAAAAAAGAACGAACATTTATATTTAAACTGTACGTTGTGCAATTTTTTATTAAACAAATAGTGACCCGAAAAAGTGTATGTTATCATTAATGCTGCCTTGTAGCGACATTAGACTGCTTTTTTTCAAAATCATAAATGTTGATTCACAAAAGTCACAATACATGATAGATCAAATTATGAGGATCAAAATCTTCTGCAGATACATGTAATCTTCATTTATTAAATATATAATCAGATCGATAAGAAAAACTGCCAAGAACAAAAGTCCATGCTTTTACTATAATACCGGGATAAAAAGAAAAATTATTTTTCAATAACAAAGAAAAGAGCTGTGTGGACTTTAACGGCGATTTTTGTGGACTTTAGCGGAACTTGTTCTTGTGGACTTTAACGGCGTTTTTGTGGACTTTAGCGGAGGTCATTTTGTGGACTTTAGCGGAAAGTTTGTGGACTTTAGCGGCGTTATGGACTTTAGCGGAAATTTGTTGTGGACTTTAGCGGTGTTGTGGACTTTAGAGGAATTGTGGACTTTAACGGTACCACAACAACATAGGGCAGTTCTTGTAAGAGGATAGATTTATATATTAAATGAACTTTTTAATCATAAAGCTTTTTTTCCAAAGAAAACAAACACTACAAATCATCAAAATACACTTATTTGTAAAACATTAATGTGTGTGTTCATATACTCCAATGTTAAAACAAACAAAAAATATCAAATTGAAAGTTTTTAAAAATATTAGAAAAAAATGTTCTATACAAAATGTTTCAAATTAAGTAAGAGTTGTCTTCCATGCAACACTAAATATGCTTAATTTACCAGTGTCATTTTAAGGTAAACGGAGTTATCTCCCATGTCTGTATTTATTTTTAAATTAGTTGAAAAGGAAGGATGAACTTTTGGAATGAAACTGTTATTTCACTTGTTTCAAATTGGATTTTAATCATATATTTTTACTTTCCACAGACTTTTTAAACAATATAAACTGCAAAACATCAAATTCATTCATTTCAGGAGAATATTGTGTATTGTACATCCAGAAATTCATAACAACATTATAGAGAATTACACAAAGAAAATGTGGGATGTAAAATAAAAGATACAAATTAATTATCAGATTAAAGCATTCATTTAAAAGAGCATAAATACATTATTTACACAAAGAATAACTATAATATAGATACATTAAGTCTTTGTCAGTCACTATTAGGTCATGAATGAAAATGCCAAAAACATGATGGACCAGGCAGGACATGCAATAAAAATGTCATTACATTTTATCTAAATTAATGTTGTTCTACATAGATAAATATGATCTTAGAAGGATCTGAATTCACCATATAACTTTATTTAACACCTTTCAGTACTTTAATTAAGTATCCCTTAAAAAAAGATATAAAAAGAAGTCAGTGTGGTATGAAATCTATAATTTCAAACCAGAAATAAGGAAAATTTTGTCATCTTATGAATTTTGAAATGCTTTCTTTCTGTTGAAATTATTACTAAAGGTCCATGGTCATTTGTCACATGTCAGTTGTTGATCATAACAATGTTAAACCATTTTTGTTCATTACATAAGTTGTTTAAAACATATATATCTTAAAAATGATTTCTCTTTTTTTTGTATAAAAAAAGTTAAAAAGATTTAGAAATTAAATTTGGGATTTTAATCATTTACTACAAGTTGTCTGAGTTTTATGTTGTATTAGTAGTCTTACTACATGTATAAACTTGGAGTTATTACTATTGTCCATGGGTATAAAATAATAAATCATTTGTTGCAGCATTATATAATAAAGGAACTAACATTAAGGGAACTCATCTTGGGGAGGAGAGGTTTCCAACCATGTGTCCCCATTCAAATGCATTGATCGTCCCCAAAAAAGGGGCTTCCAACCATTTTCAGAAAAGGGGGTAGGGTGGGGTCCAACCATATTATATGTTCCCATTCAAATGCATTGATCGTCCCCAAAAAAGGGGCTTCCAACCATTTTCAGAAAAGGGGGTGGGGGTTCCAACCATATTATATGTCCCCATTCAAATGCATTGATCGTCCCCAAAAAAGGTGCTTCCAACCATTTTCAGAAAAGTGGGGGGGTTTCCAACCATATCATATGTCCCCATTCAAATGCATTGATCGTCCCCAAAAGGGGCTTCCAACCATTTTCAGAAAAGGGGGGGTCAGCTATATTATATGTCCCCATTCAAATGCATTGATTGTCCCAAAAGGGGTTCCAGGACTCCCTTTGGATCTGCCTTGGGGTTGGGGGGGGGTGATGATTTTATTATTTTTAATCTTCAAAATTTAGGTAGGTGAAATAAAACAAAATTTCACTTTATATTTTAGATTTTAGAATTAAATATTTCACTTTTACTTTATTTTTTTTGTTTATTTCATAGGGCTCTTTAGGGGTTTAAAAATAAAATATTTGTTATTGTCTAATTCTATAATGAATGTGTTCTTAATTACAGGAGATCAATAGGGAAATTTAAGCTATTCATTCTTTTTTGTTTAAATTGATATTAAAGGACAAATGAATGCATTGTAACAAGAGGCCAACTTACACTTGGACTTCTAAGGGGTTACAAAGGGAAAAATGTTATTGTCTCACAAGAGTATTTCTATAAAAATATATTTGATATAATATATATAAGGAATATGATCTTACAGTTGGATGGCACTATTAATTTCATTTGGTTTTATTTTATGGTTTAAGTACCAATAATTTTATTTCATTTAATTTTAACAAGAGGCCCACTTACATATTCAGAAACTGAAATAGGGATTTAAGGGGGATTTATAAATAAAACTTGATAGAGTCCTATGAGGAATTTGGTCTTAAATTTAGAGGGACTGATATATGCTGACAAATTGAATTGGCCTTTTTTTATTTCTTTATTTTTTTGGGGTGGAGGAGGGATAACAAAGAAATAATTGATATACTCCTATTTAAAATGAATATGATCTTAGGTATTGGGTTTCATAGGAAGAAATTTAGAATATTCAATCTATTTTCTTTAATTTGATGTATTTACATTAATCATAAATCACAATGAAATTTTGAAGAAAAATATTGGGCTTGATTAAAAAAAGTCATTTTAATATCAATTTATAATAAACTTTGAAGTACAGTAAAAATGTTAATGAAGTATAGTATACATATATATCATGTATATATGGGATATTACATTAATCTGTAGGTAATGCAAAAATGTAATTCTCAAAGGTGTCCCAGTAGTTGATGTAAGCAGTTGATGTATTTCCAGATGTATCTGCTGCTAACTCATTGATGTCTGTTTCTGAATCAGATTCATAGGAAATGTCTGTTTCTTGTTCACTGTCTTCTTAATCAGAATCTGGATCATCAACAGTTTGGTTCAGGTTAGTTGGCAAGTTAACACAGTTGACACACTTGCAACCTGGTGAACAGTACTTGTTTGCCGATTTTTTACAACTACATCTTAATGTTGTACAACCACTTTTGCAGGAACAACCCTTGGTATACCACTGTATGGTATCATTTACTTTTTTCAAATTTATTTCAGTGTCCCAGACAACTGTAATTTCTCCATCTGATATATTCCGTCCATAACTGTTAATTTCTGGCAGTGACATAAAGTTGGTGTTTCCTTGTTTCCAGTATTGCATTACCCAGCAACATCTTAGCCAATGCAATTTCAACGCCTCTGCATTGGGAATCAACTTCTGACCATACACGCTCCCACATCCTCTCACGAAAAACCTTTATAAGTGCAACATGCTTATCTAAGGCACTTTCACATATGGTTTTGTCATACATTTCCTTTAGTGAACTTGCTGGTGTCCTGTGCTTTGAGAAATATACACATATAATAAGGCGGAAAAAGGCACACAATCCTTGGATGTTATCCTCATCACAAATGGAAAGATCACTTGAAATGAAGTCAGCATTTTGACGAAATATATCAAAAAACGTTTTCTTTGCATATCCATGAAAAAAGGACACAAAATCATATCCACTAGATATGTACACCATCTGCAAACAATCCACTGATGTTGATAAGCCTTTCAAACACATATCATTGGACATTCAATGCAAACATTCTCATATCTACAAATTGATGGTCAAAGCAAGAATCTTTTAGCTGTAGATATATGATCTTGTCACCAATAGAATCAATGAATGGTAGTCCAACAAAGAATGTGTCAGTATCGGGACTGTAAATGATGATTCGTTGTGATTTTGACTGTATTGCATGCAACCAAACTCTTGTATCACCTTCTTCATTGTTACTATTCAGATGACAACATTCAACAATACTTCCATCAACACCACCAAGTGAACTCAAAGCCTTGTCCACATTTACATCATCAAAACCTCCAGATGTAACAACAACACATTCATGGTTTTGAAATCTCTGCAGTGACAGTGTTATAAATTGATAACTCAGGTAGTTCACTAACTTTCTTTTATGGTCTCGGACATTAAGGAAATTTCGCCAGTTGTTAGGCAGAAGCACATGAGATGAAACAGTTTTGTATGTTTTTTCTGATACAAAATCATGTATTCGTCTTGATCTTTCAATATCCTTAGGACTTGTACCATTTCTATTAGGATGATCGAATACAACATGAATCTCCTGAGCTTTAAACTGAATATGTGATTTTACAATCCATCTGTTGAACAAAAATTCTGCATAATCACTGAATGTCCTATGTGAGGAAAGCGGGATTGTGTCGATCAGAAACATTTCTTCAAGAATTACATTACTTTGAACAGAATCATCAATGACTGGAAGTGATGACAGAAAAGCAGCGTCATAGGTTGATTTGATCACTTTCAACGCATTTGATTTTGTACCTTTTAGAGGTTGGCCTGAGACATCACTTGTTGCTCTTGGAAGTGAAATAAACTGATCCAAGTCTGTCACAGGTTTCTGAGTGTGCTTCGAAAATGCAATCTGTTTGCGAAGGCAAGAAATCACTGTTTGGTTGTCTTTGATTTCCTTTTTCTGTTTATGCATACTAATTTTCATTGGCGCAAAGGTTTTTAAATTCATTCTCTTTCTCCCATGCATCTGTTTAGCAGATAATTCAGTGGATTTAATAAGAAAGCAAGTTATATACTTTTGCATGTCTGTGTTCCCATACTCCCTACAATTTAACATACAGTTAGACTGATCTGTTGTTGCCACTGTTTTTTTGAAAATATGCACAAGTGGACACTCAGAATTCTCCTGGAATAATGATGTGGTGTTAAGTTCACTCAAATACTGCCTGATAGTAAGTTCTTCAGTTTCAATGAAGGGCTTGTTGGTCTCCCTGTATTGTGAATCAGTTTTTTCTATACACAACTGGTTTTTAATGTTGTGCAATGTTTCAGCTCTATATGGCAAGTAATGTGTTAGTGTAGCCAGAGATGTTGGGCTAAATGAATTTATTGCCTGCTTGGTTTTAGATTAATTTCACTTCGTGAGCCTCATCCAAAGCAATACAGAAATAATTTTTTCCAGTGATGGAAACGGAAAAACATCCTGCCTCAAAATGGTCTAGAACTGATTGAGAAAAGTCTGAAGATCAGCTAAGTGGTAAGGAATTATACGGAGGTAGTTGTGTCTGTCAAATGCATAAAATAAGCATGCCAGTTTTTTAAGCGATACATTCCTTAAATTCCAGTTTCTGCTTCTAATTCCAATGTATAATCCCAAATAAGCCATGAAATCTGTGTGGACAAATGTGTCCCAGAACTGAAATGTAGCACAGGCTGTACAGTTAT